>OY747713.1:53164827-53387327 GCA_963556495.2 Valencia hispanica | reverse complement strand
GGGTCGCCAGTCTATCGCAGTCCAACACAGGACACACACTCATCATACCCAAAGACAATTTAGAGAGACCAATTAACCTTTTTGAACTGTGGGAGGAAGTCAGAGTACCTGGAGATGACCCATGCATGCACAGGGAGAACATGCAAACTCCATGCAGAAAGACCCCAAGCCTTGATTTGAACCCAGGACCTTTTTCCTGCATAGCAATAGTGCTACCAACTGCGCCACTAATATAATAAACATCACATAAGTTAACATAATTCTGATTATGTATTAGCCACCAGAAAAAACATGCTCTGACTTTATTTTTCAATGTTTACTGTAGATGTGCCCTAAGGGCTAAAATGAGCTGTAAACCTTCTAGCTATTGGGTAGACCCCCTACTGAAAATAGGGTGGTGCAGGGATGTATTCCCTTCACACAAACATGGTCTCAGTCATGTGACGTTCCTGCATCTTCCAATTCCACCTAGCTCCCTGAGCAAAAGAAGTTGCTTGAGTCGATGTTGAGGGACTAGCTGCCTGAGAGCTATCTGTATCAGCCTGTCTGTGTCTGTCATCGCTGTCATCATCAACTAAAAAGCCTGAGACCTTGAAATATTTGTAAGTACCTCAGCATTTAATAGAAATAAATCTGTGCAGGCCTGCTGCTTGCAGTTGCAAGGTGAAAAGTGGCCTAATGCAGAATATGTGATATGATCGTTACGTTAGGAGCGTGTTGGATTAGCTATGTTAGCACTTGTATGCTGTTGTTCCAACGTGGTACTTGGTACTTAGTTTCTTGCTGGGTAGACAAATGTTTTAACATCCTGCAGATATTTGCATGATATTACAGCATTACACAAACTACACACGGCAGAATTCTCATCTTATTTAGTAAACTGGAGCTCGTAGTTGAACTGCTTCCTCCTTTCCATGATACCGCTCATCTGAAGGGCTGATTTGTTGTGGAGAGCGTTACGCAATTGTAAAAACGCAAAATCTCGGGAACCCTGTAATCAAGAGAATTGCTATGAGGAATTAATGACTTTGAAGGCGTATAATTCCAATGGAATTGGTCTGTTGGAACTGGTTCTAAGTCAGAACCCTATTCTCCAACACACCTGAATCAAATGAACTGCTTATTACTGGGTGTCTGCATAGCTGAAGGACTGCTATTTAATTCAGCTGTGTGGGAGCAAAGATTCATCTAAAAGTTGCAGTTACAGTGTCAGCGATATGAGGTAAAAGATGAAGAAGATCACAGGTTTACAGCAGGAGGAACATGCTTAGCATTCTTCTCTCCTGCTCTAAACAGATCTCTCATCTTTTCCTGATCTGCTCCTTAAATGTCACACCTAAAAGGTTTCCTTTTCCATATGAATGCTGGATCCTTTGTTGAACACATTGTCTTCAATTGTGCTATGTTGAGAAAAAAAGAAAAAATAGAGATTCTCTGATTCTGAATTGATTCTTAAATGGGTTCGGACGTCCAAAAATTGAATAATCGTTCCAAAATTGTTTTCCCTTTTTACAACTAAAAAGTCCAGACGAGCGTTTGAAGTATTAGGTCTAATGGCGGGTTTACACGGCCCAGAACGGCCAAATGACATGTTAGTTGTATCCTTGAGGCTGTCTGAAAGAGGGCCGTCAGTCTCTGCCAGGCTTTGTGTGCTTTGGCCGCAGCAATTTGTGAAACTTTTGCTGCTTTCCAAGCGTCAAAGTGGCAAAAGCCAGCAACACAGAAGTAGAGCTAGCTGAACTCTCGCTCCGTCCCCTGAGCATCAACCAATCAGAGCATCTCACTGTAGAGACATCACTACACATTTCTTGAATGGAGCAGCTGTTTTATCCACAAACGGTACTAATGCGCCCAATGACGACGTTGTCTAGCTTTATTTAGTGAATAAAGCCAAGCCACTCTCTCAATATGATCCTCCATTGTTTAAAACATTCAGCAACAGAGGAAGCCCGCCACTTGCTCATCAAGTGGCGGGCTTTGCAAGCTTCAGGCTCAAAAATGTATAGGCTACAAACTAGTCACTTTGTGAGTGTTTGACGGCGACGGTGTGAACGTTGCATTCAAGGGTAAACAGTTTCCTCTGCTGAACTCTAACCTCACCCAGTGTTACATCATTACATTACAGTCACGTCATTAAGGCAACAGCTAAAAAAAATAAATGTTTTCATGGCATTGACCCATATCAATATCGAATTGAAACAGATTGTGATAATCGATTCTAACCCTTGAGAGTCTGAATCGATACTCAGCTCTATATAATCCAGTGATTCTCAACCGGTGCGGCGCGCCCCGGACACGCTCCTGAGGCTACAGGATGGGAGGAAAAGAACTGAAAAAGAAAAATTTGCAATTTCTTTAAATTTATTATTAAACTACTGCAGGGCAGGAAATTAGCACCCGCCACCAGCCAAATGCGGGTACTTTTTCTAATTGGCGGGTGACTATCCTCGACCCACCCGCCATGTCAGCGGTACAGTGCATTCAATTGAGTTATGAAACATCCGACCACTGGGGGGGCAGTGATAAGCTTGTACTGCCACCAGACTGTTGCAGACGCTAGAAGAAAAGGTTACACTTCAGTTGCATTCACTTCAGTGACATGAAAATGTTGCGTTATCTATCGGGAACAAAACCCAGTAGTCCTCCAAGAGGGGAACAATCAGCGGAGGGGAAAAAAGCCAAGAGGGCGTTTAATGAAAAATGGCGATTTAGCGAGAGTGGTAAGGAGCGTGTTTGGCTGGTATATGACGGCAAAAACGGAATTATGTTCTGTTCACAATGCCGCCAAAACAGCCCGCCTAGCAGCAAGAGCAATAACTTCATAACCGGCACAACAAACATGAAGCTAGAGGCGATAAAAGAACACGAATCGTCAAAATGCCACAAAGACGTCATGAGTGTGATTCGTGGGAAGTCTGCTCCGGAGAACACGCCAGCGATGAGAGCTCTGACAAGCCTCAAAACAGCAGAGTTTGACAAGCTACGCATCCTATTCAGGAACGCCCACGCTATTGCTAAAAGGGGGCAACCCTTCTATGACTACGAGTGGATTTGCAAGTAAGTGTATTATTTAATTTTCATCAATGCTTATTGCTGCCCTTGTTATGATGGTTCATGTGAGGATTTTACAGTAGCCTACAAGCTTTAATAACGCGTTTTTGTATTTCATCTTAGGCTAGATGAAAGAAAGGGCTTAAAGACGGGTGCCACTTACTTGAACAGAAACCAGGCAAAAGTTTTTCTGAAGTACATTGCCGATGTCGAGAGGAACCGCTTAAGAGCTGACATACAAGCAGCCAGTTTCCTGGCTATCAGGCCTGATGGGTCCACAGACACAGACGTGAGAGAGGAGGAAATCTTATATGCCCGGTTGTGCAAGCAGGGAAAGGTGGATGTTCGATTTGTTGGAATTCAGGCAGTGGAAAAGGCAGATGCAGAACATATCACCAATGCAATAAAAGCTTCAATGGAAGGGGTCTGTGGAGAAGTGACGTGGATGGACAAATTGGTTGCATGTGCAACTGACGGAGCATCTGTGATGACAGGACAGAGAAGAGGTGTGGTCAGTGGGCTGAGAGCAGCAGTCATGTCCTGGGAATCCACTGCATGGTCCATCGCCTGGAGCTTGCTTTCAAAGTCTCTGTGAAGGGATGTACAGCAGTAAGCAATATAGAAGATTGACTCTCAGGCTTGCATGCATTTTATCACAAAAGTCCTTTGAATAGAGCACATCTCAGGCAGAGTTTTAGGGTTCTCAGCCAGACTCCACTCATACCAACCAGGGTTGGAGGGACTCGATGGGTCACTCATATGCTGAGAGCCCTTGATCGTTTTTTACGAGGTCGCCAGGGACTCACTCAGCACCTGGAGCAGTTGGGAAGTATTTAGTATAGGGTCAGTTATGGTCATTGAAATGCTAAGTCATCACCAATGTGATAATAATAATAAATAGCAATGAAGATTATTTGTCATTAACCATGTTATTTGCCTAACTATTTATGCCCTATGTTCAGATACAATCACCAGATGCTGTTGGTGTGAACCCAGTGCAGAGGAGCAAAGCTCGCCATTTTTTCAAAGCCTGCCAGGATCCAGTTATATGGGTGTTCTCCAACTTTCTGCACGACTGCTTGACACATCTGAGCAACCTCTCCCTCACATTTCAGTTTTCGACTGTGACGCTGGCTGAGGTGTATAGAGGTCTCACTTCTACTCAATCTGTGCTCTTGAAATATAAAACCAGGTGAGAAAATATGTTGTTAAATAGTTTGAAGCAATGTGGTCAATTAATGGCCATCTAGAATTAAATGTACCATATCCCAGGCTTGGACCCAAACTGGCTGCCTGCATGGAGCAACGGGAGTGCAGTGTGGCCACTTTCAGCTCTGTGAAGACAGCACAGAATTCTCTTCTGGACAGACTGTCTGAGTACCTCCAGAGCAGATTTGCTGTCCTCAACTCCAGTGTTCTCCAAGCAGCTAAGCTGGTGGATCTGAAGTGTTGGCCTGATAAAGGAAATCGTGAAGGTATTATTTTGGCTTCTGGTGTCTTAAATTATTTTTATTTACAGATAGATACTGTAACTAAATATGCATAGCAGTTTCTATTTCTCCTTCTTTAGACTTTGGGGAGGCAGAGGTGGAGGAGCTGACAAATCACTTCAAAGTAGCCCTTCTCTCCTCTGGAGTGACAGCAGCTGACATACAAGACCAGTGGACGATTCTGAAGGATGGACTGTACCAGCAGGGAGATAGTCTCCTGTCTACTACCTGGCCTAAGATCAACAGGATGTACTACCACCAGTGCCCTGATATTCTTAGTTTAATGGATCTTGTCCTCACTCTGCCAGCCTCCACCGCAGATTGTGAGAGGGGGTTTAGTGTAATGAGACTTGTAAAAAGTGACTGGAGGTCAAGCCTTTCTCCAGCCATCCTCTCTGATCTTATGGTCCAGCTAGCAAGCCTATCCATTGAGGACTTCGATCCCACTACTGCCATCCAGCTTTGGCATCAGGATAGTATTAGACTCAGGCGGCCAAATTTCATGGATGGGAGGAAGGGCTCGGGAGGGGAACCGAACTCTGAATCCGATACTGACTCAGATGAAAATTAAAATGAAATAATTATGAATACATTTTTCAGTGTCTGCTCTGTGTTATTTTTAAGGAATGTTTCAATGTTGTCGGTTGTTGACAAAGAAATTCAACTTATGATGCTAAACATTTATTGCGAAATGATGGCGGCTGGTAAGAACATTGAGTGGCTGGTAGAATTTTTCATCCACCGAAAAAGTTGATATGTTTCAGATTTTTCTTCAGTTTTTGTCCAGTGCAATTTAAAAAGTGAACTAATATTGTTGCTGGTAACTTTTTTTAATTCAAAAGAGTAACTATTTCTATTATAATTCATTTCCAGAGATTTTAAAATAATTTTCTACTTGTGAAAGCCTTTTTCAAGTTTGTTATATAACTAAACTTTTCTAACCACATTGAGAATGAACACTTTAAATATGTTAAAATCAAAAGTCTTGGCCAGGTCCTGATAGTGTTTCAGTACTGTGCCAGATGTCCTCTTTTTTGGAAATCAAAATATGGTCACCCTATTGATATGCAGGAGCAGCTTATTTAGCTGAAGAGTGACACTATTTCAATTCAATTACATTCAGTTTATTTATATAGCGCCAATTCACAACAGATGTCATCTCAAGGCACTTAACAAGAAGTCATTTCAATACATTTCTACAAACATTCCAATCAGTTAAAAAGTTTCCTATTTAAGGAATCCCAGCAGATTGCGTCAGTCATTGGCGTGAGGTTGGGCCCCTTTGATGCAGACTTTCCAACCACAGCAATCCTTCAGCAATCCCTCATACTGAGCAAGCATGTAGCGACGGTGGAGAGGAAAAACTCCCCTTTAACAGGAAGAAACCTCCAACAGAACCAGGCTCAGTAGGAGCGGCCATCTGCCACGACCGTCTGGGGGTTTGAGAAGACAGAGCAGAAACACAGAAGGAACAGAAGATCTGATATAAGAGAACTTTCTATGTTACAGAAAGTAAAAAGTTAATAACAGGACACAGTGGATGTTCAGTTACTGGGAGGATCATCCCAGTCGATGCCCCCCGTCCAACAGGGCATTGCAGCCAAGCAGGACACCAGACCAGATATATCTTCTATGGAGAGAAAAACACTGAGAGAAAAGTTAACAGTCGAAATAACAGAATGTACTGTAATACAACTGGAGAGTCGTATGAGAAAAGGAAGTAGCAGAGTGAAGAAAATTGGTAAGTCTGTCCTCCAGTAGTCTAAGCCTATAGCAGCATAACTACAGAGATAGCTCAGGATGACCTTAGCCACTCTAACTATAAGCTTTATCAAAAAGGAAAGTTTTAAGCCTGGCCTTAAAAGTAAACAGAGTGTCTGCCTCACGGACTAAAGCTGGGAGCTGGTTCCACAGGAGAGGAGCCTGATAACTAAAAGATCTGCCTCCCATTCTACTTTTAGAAATCCTAGGAACTACAAGTAAACCTGCAGTTTGAGAGCGAAGGGCTCTGTTAGGAACATAAGGAACAATTACATCTCTGATGTATGATGGAGCTGATTATTAAGGGCTTTGTATGTAAGAAGAAGGATCTTAAATTCTATTCTGGATTTAACAGGGAGCCAATGAAGGGAAGCTAAAACAGGAGAAATGTGATCTCTCTTTTTAATATTCATCAGAACTCTTGCTGCCGCATTTTGGATCAACTGAAGGCTTTTAATGGCATTTTGTGGACTTCCTGATAGTAAAGAATTACAGTAGTCCAGCCTTGAGGTAACAAATGCATGGACTAGTTTCTCAGCATCACTCCTGGACAGGATGTTTCTAATTTGAGCAATATTCCAGAGGTAGACGAAAGAAATCCTAGAAACCTGTTTAATATGGGATTTAAATGTCAAGTCTCAGTCAAAAATAACGCCGAGGTTCTTTACGTTATTACTGGGGGCCAATTTAATGCCATCCAGATGAAGTGATTGACTAATCAGTTTCTGTTTAAGAACTTCTGGTCCAAAGACAGCAACTTCTGTTTTGTCAGAATTTAAAAGCAAAAAGTTTAGGGTCATCCATGTTTTTATGTCTTCCAGACATGCCTGTAATCTACCCAACTGACTGGGTTCATCAGGATTTATGGATAAATATAGTTGTGTATCATCTGCATAGCTGTGGAAATTTATCCCATGCTGTCTAATGATTCTACCGATTGGGAGCATATATATGGTGAACAGAATTGGTCCAAGCACAGAACCCTGTGGAACTCCACAAGTAACTCTTGAGAGTGAAGAAGATTTATCATTTAGATGAACAAACTAGAATCTATCAGACAAATATGATTTAAACCAGCCTAGTGCTGTTCCTTTGATCCCTGCAACATGTTCAAGCCTTTCTAAGAGAATATTATGATCGACTGTGTCAAAAGCAGCACTGAGATCTAACAAAACCAGAACAGACACCTGTCCATTATCTGAGGCCATGAGAATATCATTAGTAACCTTCACCAGTGCTGTTTCAGTGCTATGATGAGCTCTAAAACCTGACTGAAACTCTTCAAACAGCTCGTTACTGTTTAGATGCTCACAGACTTGATTAGCAACAATTTTCTCAAGGACTTTGGATAAGAAAGGAACGTTAGATATAGGTCTGTAATTCACTAAGTCATCTTAATCAAGGGAAGGTTTCTTGAGTAAAGGTTTAATTACAGCTATTTTAAATTCCTGTGGTACATATCCATTTACTAAGGATAGATTCATCATATCCAAAATGGGGCCAGGAACCAAATGGAACACTTCTTTAAATAATTTGGTTGGGATTGGGTCAAACATACAAATTGAAGGTTTAGATGAGGCTAATATTTTTGATAATTCCGAAAGCTCGACTGAATCAAAACAGCCTAAGCACAACTGAGGTTCTACAGTTCTTTCCGATGCTGCCTCATTTACTGAGGAAGAAGTAATCATGTTTGGGAGGATGCCAATGATTTTATTTTTAATGGAAATAATTTTATTTATGAAGAATCCCATAAAATCATCACTGCTAAGAGCTGGGGGAATAGTTGGCTTAACAGAGCTATGACTCTGTGTAAGTTTGGCAACTGTACTAAAAAGAAACCTAGGATTGTTTTTATTCGCCTCTATTAATGATGAAAAATATGCTGTTCTAGCTTGTCGAAGGGTCTTTTTATACAGCAGTAGACTGTTATTCCAGGTTAAATAGGAATCCTCTAGATGTGTAGAGCGCCATTTTCTCTCCAACTTCCTAGTATTCTGCTTTAAAGTACGCGTAAGTAAGTTATTAAGAAGTGGTCAGACAGGACCGGGTTATGTGGGTGGACTGTTATTTCCTCACACTCAATACTGTATGTCAGTACAAGGTCCAAAGTGTGTTTGCCTGAGTGGGTCGATCCCTGTACTTTTTGAGTAAAGCCAATTGAGTCTAAAATAGCATTAAAGGCTGCATTTAGGCTATCACTTTCAGTATCCACATGAATATTGAAGTCCCCCACTATAATAACCCTATCAGTATTTAATACTAAATCAGATAAAAAATTTGAGATCTGATCCAAGAATTGAGAGTAAGGGCCTGGTGGACGATACAAAACCACAAACAAAAATGATCTTAATGTTTTGCAACTTGGATGAGGAAAATGAAGGGTTAGATGTTCAAAAGAACTGTAGCTATCAATTGGTCTGGGACTAATTAGTTAATCAGAACGAAAAATGGTTGCAACTCCTCCTCCTCGCCCAGTAATGTGAAAATTTAAATGACAGGAAGGAGTTGACTCATTTATACTAACATAATCATCCTGCTAGACTGAAGGAACTCTTTAGCTCCTCCCCTTTTTCTTCATTCTGGGCAGCATTGATGCAGGAATACCCTCAACTCTGTGACGTCGCCTTGAAGATTCTCCTTACTTTCACGTCGACATATTTGTGTGAGGCAGGATTCTCATAAATGACTGCACTCAAAACAAAATACTGCAATCGTGCACAAATCCAGGATGATTTGAGGCTATGTTTATCAAACATTGAGCCAAGAATTGAGGATCTTTGCAAGGCAAAGCAGGCTCAGGTCTCACATTATCACCTACCTGCAAGCTTCTGTAAAAAATGCAGATGAGACCTAAAGTAATCCAGCTCCCATCGACATCATCCACAGACCCTCCAACCTAGATTCAGAATACTACTTGTTGTATACCTGAGTTTAGTTAATCCAGTCTGGTCTGGAAGAATAATATGATAGGTTAACCTTTCAATCCTTTTACTTAGTATATTATACTAAGATTGACATTTTTATCAATATTGGACTTGAAGATTTATAAGATGCTGGTACCTTAATGACAATGCAAGTCCTCTTAAGGAGATTCCTATTTGCAGTTTGAACCAAGAAGATGTTCAAAGTGACCTCTCTGTTCAATGCTCACTTTAACATGAGGTCAATCAGAAGGAAGGCCATAGCAGAGCTGGACTGTAAAGGTTACAGCGTTGTTAGTCCACTGACCGACTGCTCATCATGAGTGAACTGTAGTTGGACAAATATTTACCCTTTTGTCTGCAGAGGACCACTTTACAAGGCAATACACACATTGCACAAAATGCACACTTACTGCTTTATTATTACATTAGACAACAGATCATTGTGAATGTTTCTATGACAACCAGTCATCTATTTTAAGCCGTAGCACTAATCAATTCCCGTTGTGTTGTTGCCTGAGGGTTGGGGGAGTACATGTTAAGGTGGATGGTGCTGATAGAAGAGGAGGCCAGTGTTTTAGGGTAGACAAAGAGCAGCATCATTCTACTACTGAGGACTTCATGCAGCTCCATGGTCTCTACACAATCCACTCATCTGCTCTATATCCAGCTACACTTGCTTAATAAGTGTGTAATGACTACTGTTCAGATGACTCCTAAAAGCTCTTCCCTTTTCTCTATTTAATGATAAACATACATGTTTGAAATCAATACAAACGCTAGAAATAATAATAGTCGTTAAGACCTTAACAGCTTACAGAAAGTAGGCATTTAAGGTCACAGTTCTAAAAACGCAGGACACTAAAGAGACTTGTCTACAGACTGTGAAAAATACCCAAAGAAAGATGCCCAGGGTCCCTGCTCATCTGCGTGAACGTGCATTAGGCATGCTGCAGGGAGGCATGAGGACTGCTGATGTGGCTAATGTCCGCACTGTGAGACGCCTAAGACAGCGCTACAGGGAGACAGGATGGACAGCTGATCATCCTCGCAGTGGAAGACCACGTGTAACAACACCTACACAGGATCGGTACATCCGAATATCACACCTGAGTGACAGGTACAGGATGGCCACAACAACTGCCCGAGTCACACCAGGAACACACAATCCCTCCATCAGTGCTCAGACTGTCCGCAATAGGCTGAGAGAGGCTGGACTGAGGGCTTGTAGGCCTGTTGTAAGGCAGGTCCTTACCAGACATCACCAGCAACAACGTCGCCTATGGGCACAAACCCACCTTCGCTGGACCAGACAGGAGTGGTAAAAAGTGCTCTTCACTGATGAGTCCCGGTTTTGTCTCACCAGGGGTGATGGACGGATTCGTGTTTATCGTGGAAGGAATGAGCGTTACACCGAGGCCTGTACCCTGGAGCGGGATCGATTTGGAGGTGGGGGGTCCGTCATGGTCTGGGGCGGTACATCACATCACCATCGGACTGAGCTTGTTGTCATTGCAGGCCATCTCAATGCCTTGCGGTACAGGGAAGACATCCCCCTCCCTCATGTGGTACCCTTTATGCATGCTCATCCGGACATGATCCTCCAGCAGGACAATGCCACCAGCCATACTGCTCGTTCTGTGCGTGAGTTTCTGCATGACAGCAATGTCAGTGTTCTGCCATGGCCAGCGAAGAGCCCGGATCTCAATCCCTTTGAGCACGTCTGGGACCTGTTGGATCGCAGGGTGAGGGCCAATGTTCCCTCTAATTTTTCATGTGTCTGAGCAAACACACAAACGCCTTGAGCGGTCACTTTGACCATTGTGAGCAACATCAGATGTTTGCACCATGGTCATGCCAGCATTGCATCCATCCAAGTTTACATAGTGTATTAAAATAAGCAAATTAAAGCATTTAAATTTCTGTGAGAATACTTTTTAATTAAGTAGACTTACAATAAAAATGACAAAGATCTTATTTCATGACCTGTGCAGTGTGTCAACACTATTGTAAGTATAAATATCTCATTGTAACTGAGGAGAAACATGAACTGCCAAGTAAGCCAAGCTAACTATGAACTCAAATTTTGAAAACACACTTAACATTTTTATTATAAAGGTCTGACTTGTATTATAAGCATGAGCCATTGTGTGAAGCTCTTGCTGTGCACTGGGTAAGAGAATCCTGCTGTGGTCTGGGAGAGGGTCCTCTAACTCTTTGTCTGCAAAATATAGTATATAATCACAGGATTATTTGTATTTCTGCTTCTCAAACTGTTGACAGTACTTCATAATCAATTTTCATAAATCAACATTGTAAATAAATGACACTAGATAAGCACAAATCTGATTGAGGACTTAAATTTCACTTTTTTTCCGTCTGTCCATCTCACGTATCCAGTGGTCGTACACGTTGTCCAGGTTGATGGCCTCATCTGCTTGCAGCTTTGACTGTATGTGCATCAGCTGATCCAAATGTTCCAGTTGAAGACGATTTCTCGATGCTGTTTTGATAAGATTCATTGAACTAAAGCCTCTTTCACAGTCTGCGCTGGATGCTTGAAATGTAGCACAAACATCGATTGATTAACTGCGTAAATACGTGTGAATCGCATCATTGGCTTGAGCAGTCAGCCACTGGTCACTCAGTGACATAAACGTTATTGTCTTGAAGCGAAATCTTTTAACCCAAATGCAGAATCAAACAGCGAGATCAAACACTAAAAGATTGATTCACACAGTATGATAAGAACCGCAGCCCTGTTGACTGACAGGAGCAGCAATGCTATGTTCCCATTGCAGGTTAAATGCTCTGTTCTGATTTCTTGTTAAAATCCATTTTCCTATTCAAAGTTTTATTTTATTTTATGGCGGCTGAAACAATCCAGTGATAAAGTTACAAATTAAGACTGACAATAACGAGCCCGTTTCTGAGAGGAATAAAACGAAAACTTTAGATGTTTTCCGAACATTTTATAATCCCCTTTGTTAAAGAAAATTCCACCAAAACACTACAGACTTTCTAAATAAATCAAGCACATTTTGCAGCGCATGAACTTGCCGCTGTCAGCAACTCTGTGCATAGACAAAAGCGCTCCGCTCTAAACAGGAGGATCTGAGTTTGTGTTGGGATTAATTTTTTATTTTCTTATTTACCTTAGTCTTATTTGCATACCCGTGTCTATCTTTAATCCGTGTTGGGTCAGTGTGCGGGTCTCTGCAGCATTGATATGGCAATAACCAGGGATAACCGGTTCGGGCGAGTGTGTTCTAATTGGAACGGTGCAGGTTACTGTAAATCGGTGCATGTGCTCTTTGATTCATACTGCAAAATAGCACAGAATTAATTATTTGTTTGTTTTTTTCCCCAATCCAGGTTAGATTTTTATTTCTGCGCAGAGCAGATTTTCTGTGCGCAAAGACTGTGTCAGCAGTGCGCAATTGCGCACGCGCGCAGCTTAGAGGGAACGTTGGTGAGGGCTAGGGCCTCATACAAATATTTACACACATTAAGTTTTCTGAAAGCAAAAACAGTTGAAAGTCAGAGGACGTTTCTTTTTTTGCTGAGTTTAAATGGAAAACACTCCTGGCACTTGATTTGAATTTGTCATGGTTTTTCGCTTCTGAGGACCGGAGGCCGAACCGAGGGGGACATTTTAAAAGCCACAGGTGTTGTTAGCAGCCCCACCTGGCTAAGTTTCCTGTGTCTCTCTGTAACGAATTGGCAGAGAGTTGGGAGAGCGGAGTCCTGCTAAGACAACTGATTGTAGTATTTTATTTGGTTTATTATTGCTACGTTTAGTGTTTTACTGTGTCGAGGATCGGTTCAAAACGGGATGCAACCTTTACCTGAGTCACTGAAACATTTATTCGGAACAACTTCCTCCGCTGCTCCCTTGCAGTGACATCTGACCGACATGAAGTTACGGCGATGGTTCGCTTAGGGCAGTGTTTCTCAAACTATGGGGCGAGCCCCACTAGTGGGGCGCAGAGGTATTGCAGGTGGGGCGTGACATCAACGGGATTTAAAGTCGTTGTGAATGTTTCACTACACTGTAAATTAAATCAACCAGCTCCCCCCTCTCACAAAATTAAACACACTGAAAGAAATTAGCAATTGTGATCATCATTGTAAACAGAACCGGGACATGGAACATCGGGCTGGGAGTTTGACGTCAGAATATATCGCAGCAGAACAAAACAAGTTGAAGTAGCCGCATTATCAGAGATTCCATCTACAAAAGTACAAATATCTAAAAAGATCAGGGAACGCTTCAGAGTGAGAGAAGTCACACGGTCAACCACGGAGGAAATACAGGGATGAGGATCTTGCTCTTTATTTATTTATTTTATATTTTTGAAAGCTTTGCATTTGTGATAAAACTACAACTTTTATTTTCTCCAACTGTGAGCTGAAGTTCTACATGTAGCAACTACTGACAGCATATATTTCTGAGCCGGTTTAATACCAGTGCACAACCCCTTTTTCCAACTAATTTATACCCTTAAAAACTTTTAGACTCCTTTGGCTATTTAAATAAATAAAATACTTTAAAAATCAGGCGTGGTTACCATTCTGTTGGGGCAGGGGGGGCTTGTATATGCTCCTTTGTCCAAAGTGGGGAATGATAGCAGAACTGCTGGCCGAAAACCTGCTTATCATCTAGTCGGCCAGGGTCCTACTCTTGCGTCGGTGGTCAAAAAGTACATAAAGAAATACACCTAAATAGTGTGAAATAACTGTACTTTCTGGGAATTTAATCTTGCAATTTGCAAACTAGTGACACTTTCATGGGAACTTAGTTTTGCAATATTATGTCATATTATTTAAATTATGTTTCCACTCAAATCATTTCATCCTTTTTGTGGTCGAATTATCATCCAGCCCTACTCCCAGCTATCACTAAACTCTATTTGGGAACATTGTTGGTTTCTCATGCAGCTATAGTAGGAAAGGAAAGATGGACCGAACCAGAACTTTGTCAGTGAACGCATCTTTCAACAGTAATTAGGTCCATAACACGCTCTGCTCTGCTCTGCTCTGAACTGAACTGAACTGAATGACTCACCTCAAACAATGGAAACATCATTGATACTAGAGAAAACCCAGCTGATGTCCAACATGGCTACCAGTATCATCCAATCAGCACAAACTCCTTATTCTGGATCTAATTATTTATTTAAACATTAACACTGACCGTTTTCAATTGGTTATATTGTTTTCTACTCTGGCTATGTCTGCTTGTACCATTTTATTTTTATTTTTTTTAAATCCAATTAAATTTCCAGTTACTTCCAATTTCAGTTCTATACTTTCAACTTTAAGCTATAGAACATAATAAGACCGTATTATTTCAGGAATTGAAAGGAAGGAAATTAGTTGAAAAAAAAGTTTGTTTAATGGTGATTGAAGTTTGTTTTTTTGAAAAAAAAAAAAAAAAAAAAGTCATATGCAGATTCGTATTTATTTTTCTTAAATAAAGAGTACCAAAAAGCCCCAAATGTGTACTGAAGCGTGATTTTTGTGTACCATTACACTCCTACTTCTAAGTATATGGCTTTATCATATTAAAAGTTTACTGTAAGAAAGAATCCAAATTCACCCAATCACACTACAAAACCCCGACATTTATACACTGATATGAGAGACAACTTGCCTGGGGTTAAGTGGACACATTGACATGTGACAGGAGGAACCTGGAATTGAACCAACAACCTTCCGATTGTAAGATAACTACTTTATACATTGAGCCCCTCCCATACATTTACAGGTTCAGACAGAGGGAGTTCTGTGGAGAGATTAGTTACATTTAAAATCTTACAATAGATTATAGAAGAATTTCTTCTCTCTTTAGGAAAACTGACATGAATGTTTCATGACATTTCAAACTACAGTCATATTTACATTAGATCAGTCTTCCTCAACTGGTGGATCCTGACCCAAAAGTTGACCACAGGTCTTTATACAAAAATGACCAGAAACACTACATATTCCACAGAACATGGAGAAGAAGTTTGGTGAAGCTCAGTTTATGAAGCAGATGGTATGGAGGACATTGATTTTGTTTTGAGAAGAAGGATGAACCCCTTACAGAATCAGACAATGTTCGGGAGTGGGACTCTCAGGGTTCCATTCTTCTCAAAACCAGAACCGGAGCGTGCTGGTATCGTTATTCACTCTGATAGCCCTTTTCCATTGCAAAGAACCGAGAGCGTGTTCGGAGCCAGAGCTTTCACAAAACCTTCATTTTCCATAACAAGGAGCCAACTTGGAGCAACTGTGAGCTACGGCGTTGCGTCATCGAAGCCTCACTTCAGAAATCATGCGGGAAGCCGCTCGTCGACAATAAAGCAGACGCAGAAGAAGAAAAACCATAACAACAAAGACTGATGACGTCCTCTGAGTGCAGATGCTAATCGTCGCTTTACAAGCATTTGTGGCGATACAGCGGCAAAAGGTATCGCTGTTGCAGTTACTGTCTACTAGGGATGGGCATTCGATTAAACTGTCTTCATCGATCATCGGGAGAGTTAACGATCGATTTTTGATTAATCATTGATATTTTTATATTAAAATTCATTTTTCATAGGCTATATTAAAATGCAGTGAGAATAGAAAAATAGCACGTTTCCCCATTCAGATCTTCATTACAAGTGGGACACCTGTTGTGGCAGTTAATTCATGGTAGTTGCACAAAGAAAATATTCGCTATATGCAGCGGAGACGACAGCTAAAAGACGGTACTCATTAACACAACTGACGCTCAGATTTTTATTCTTCTCCAAAAAGTAAAAAAAAAAAAAAAGTCATGTTAAACAATAACTTAATAAAAAAATATATAATACATATAGGTCTGAAAGTTTTGTGTTACATTTGGAAAAAAGAGTCGAGAAATAGGATAAGAGAGATCATCATACCTAACAATAAATTAGGCTCATTAACAGAGTGAAAAAGACAAAAAAAGAAACCGTAACTTATATACAACTTTAGCATCAGTCTACTGATTTCTGTTGAGAAAGATGAGCATGTTAGCATACGCTGGGGTCAGAAGCGAAAGCAGCCTGGTGGTCAGACTGACGGTCACCAGGCTGCTGTCGCGTCTGACCTGCAGTGCCGAGATTACCTGCTGTGAGGGACAGACGTCGCTGTGATACACATACCTCCGTGCTAACCTGGCAAGCCTCTGGAATCTTGTTTCATTCATTTTCCACCAGTCTGTAGGGGTGCAATCCAGGAGTGGCGGAGCCTCCCTCAGAAAGTAATCGGTGAGTAAGTTTCTCTTCTCGTTGTGCATCTCTGCTCCTCCGTGCTAACACTGAGTTGATGCTAGGTTGAGACCAAGAGCAGGATGCTCCGCTTCTAACCAGGGTTGGAAGTGCGTTCAAGTACTTAAACACAGCTTTGCGGTGTTGGCAGTGAACCAAGACTTTTTTGTTTATTTTTTTTTGTCAAACTGGTCCCACGCCACACTTTGCTGCGACCTCTTCATGACAATGCTACTTTTGAAATACACAGAAACTGGCAAGAAACTGAGTCGGTCCTGTGGGTTTTATTTTCAGTCATCGCCCTCATGTGGTAAAGTGTTTAATTACTGCCACATAGCAAACTTAATTGCATTCCTTCAAAACTCACACTACGCAACAGAACATGCGTTAGTTGATCGGTAAAAAAAAGTCAGATGAAATTCTTAATGATCAATTAATCGATCGTCGATTAATTATGCCCATCCCTACTGTCGACAAGGCAACGTCGTAGTAGGCAACGTAGTCTTGATGCTATCCATGTTTTCAACAACAACAAAAAAACGTTCCGAGCAGTCTGGATTTAAATATGGCGGTCCTCTATTGTCTAGGCTGCAAATCCCTCCCCGTTCCCTCTTGACGTAGTGAGTGCTTGCATAGCTCCGCTTTGGCCCCCACACAAGAGTGGTGCCAGAGTAGCACCCGTTTCTGGCTCTCGGAGCTGGTGCTCGCGGGAATGGAAAACGAAAACAGCGGAGCTTAGTCAGCACGGGAGCCACGGGAGCTCCAGCTCCGCCTCAGTGGAAAGGGGCTATGAAAGAACTCTACTCCAAGTCCAACCACGTCCGATGTATGGAGATGATGAGAAATGGAGTCTGGTGGAGGAAATCAGACGAGCCCGCTGTATTTTGGTCATAACTGATCAAGACACTTCCAACAAGAAGTGTGAGATGTTTATGTACGCATGATTCAAAATGGAAAACCCACAAAGGAGGTAGTTGGGCGGCAAAAGCTCAAACAGCCATGCAGTTGGTGATCAACATTTATCATTATTATAGCAGATACTAGGCTGTATGACCATCAATGCTCCCAATAATGTTTACATGTATGCTGTTATCTCATTTTAAATCATATTTCTGCCATCATTACAAATCTGTTTGCTGTATTGTCCCTTGTTGTAAATGGTCTGTTTCATGCACACACACACACACACACACACTTTATTTATCCCCAAAAAAGGAGAAATTCACTTTGTCCAGGGCTCACATATTAAGAAATATATAGACATGCATACTTTGTACATATATTAAATGATCTTGCTAAGTTGCACATTTCTTTAATCAGAGTAAGCCATGTTTAGTAACTCCACAGTATTTTAATGTTGTGACTTTGCCCTTACTGTACAGTATATTATTCCTAAATCTTTTCTTTTACATATATTTTTTTCATCTTTGTGAGAAATGTCCACAGTTTGGAACAATACAAGAAATGTCTATTAAATTGTAGAAGATAAAAGCATTGTGCAGACCAGGTTAAAGGTCAGACATGCTTATGGCAGTAAGGTAACATGTTGACTCATCTAAAACGGCACAATGCCAACTGGATTCTCAGCCCACTAAAATTATATCAGTTATTAAAAAGAGAAAGCCAAAGTATTGATGTTGTGATTTCCTAAAAAGAAAACATTTAAACTGTAATTTATTTTGTTGTATAAATATTTACATTATCCGAGAATTTTGTTGGAAAATGTACTGTAAATACTTTTTGATTTAAAATGTCATTACACAACAGTTTGTACAGGAAATTAACCGAACCTTGAATTTGAAACCAAGGTACGTACTGTACCGTTATACCCTATCTTTTAGCTACATATATCATCATGGTGGATGTATTACTCATGTCAGTTTAGATATTTTTCTGTAAAAAGATCTTTACATTTCCAAAACTCGCTTGGCACATAATATTCACAGATCTAGAAGTATTCTGTTTCCATTTTAATATCTCTACTTTGACCATTAAAATGATATCTATTTAGCCCAGGGGTGTCAAACTCATTTTAGTTTCAGACCACATCAACATTATGAATCTCTGAAAAAGGACCGGTTGTGACAGAATCTATCGATACTCATTTACAAACCGTTTCATTAGAAATAAATAGCAGGCTCTATATTTGATAAATACTTCTTTAAGTAAAATAATAGGGAACATCTTTTCCCACTGATGTAATTTGGAACTTTTGATGAAAACAGATCTGAATGAATTAATAAAATATTATTTATTGAAGTTTCTACATTATGTGACCCTCTAGAGTGTAGAGGGCCAAATTTGTGGCTAAAATGTGAGTTTTAGACCGGTCGCGATACGAAGGCTTCAACATGTGTTGAAACAGAACGATGCCTTTTAAATATCCAAGTTTATGGTGAACTAGAATTAAAACTGTCAAATGTTTTTTGTGCCACTGGAGTGTTTCATTAAGTAAATCCAGCAAATCCATCCCATAGATAATGCATTCCACAACTACTTACAAAGTTAAAGCTGGGAGAAGCTGCTTCAGTTAGTACTCCATTCTTTTCTTGGCATAACCAAGTTTTAGAAGTTCTTGCATACTTTATAGTGCTGGGTATCGATTCAAATTTCAAGAATCGATTTGATTTTCAAGATTAGAATCTATTATGACTGACTTCAGAAAGACATTTCCATACATCTGCTACTTTCATCCGCCGCCTGAAGCCCTCGTTCTCAGCAACAGAATACAGGAACATACCTATATGCAAATGAAGCCAGCAATCGCCTCACCTATTTTGAGAGAGCGTGTCTCCTTCTATGGAATTAGCACAGCCAAAAAAAATTTAAAAATATATCGATTTACAGTTGCTTGGCAATGCCTGATTCAAAGTAAAGTGTGAAGATGGCGCCACACTGATGGTTTTAGGCAGAAAATGTATATATTTACTAAAATACCAAAATAATGAGCAGACATGTAGACATCACTATTAGACACTCCTTTATAAGCAACAAAAAGAGAGAAGTTGATGGGGGTGAGTTGCTCTTTAACCATCAGTGATTTCACAGCTTTTTGGAGAGCGTCAGGTTAGAAGTCTAAAGCACACTTCCTAACTAAACTAAGCTAAGCTGACCATCTACGTTACACTTTGGTCCTATTCAACTATTTATAAAGTAAGGTCAGTTTCTGTGTTGCTTTAAACATTCTCAGAGTAATAACGTTTCAGTTATTGATATTAAATGGTCTAAATTTCTCTGAAAATATGTCTTTTTTTCTTCCTTTTTAAAACTGTTGTTTTTATCAAGGTGAATGGAGAAAGTGTTAAAAGTCCACAAGAGGAATGATGGGCTACAAATCAAACATGAACCTGGAGGATTCTTTTAGCTGGCTTCATTCATGTTCTTCCACAGAGAACCACCACCAGTAGATAGATAGGTAGTCATTACTGTAGCAGGGTCAGCATAGTATGATGACCCCATAGAATGCTCTAAAGAGGTGACGGGATTAAAAACCAAACAGCAGCTTCAAAGTGCACACTTAGGAGGAGATGAAACTGTTCAGGCTTCTTGGTGAGAGGTTCCATTCTGTACTCAGTAGCTTTGGGCTAGATCAGATGCCTTTCATGGAAATACGGCATGCATGCTAAATACATCTACTAGATAAGTGTTAGTAAAATAGTTCAGTAAAAAGGATAACCTCTTTCTGGAAATAGAAAAAATATCCTTCAGAAGCTTCTATATCAACAATGGATTTGATTAGAGTGAGACTCCTTGACTACAGCTTCTGACCGACATGTAAACCAGAGGAGCAGATCAGATCAGATCAGATCAGATCAGATCAGATCAGATCAGAGCTACTGTGAACAGCACAATAATAAGAGCAAACATCAAAAATGGAATCCACTATAGAAGTCATCTACTTCTCTTAATCCGCCGATCCGATCAGGATGCAATGGTTGGCTCGGACTCTGGAATGCTTTGTCCTCACTGTAAAACGCTGCTTGTACCGTCAGGCAGCCATTTAGGTGCATATGGAGCTCAGCTAGTTGAGTCTCCACGTAAATGGCTGATGCATTTTGATTTTTTTTTTCCTAATTGCCGAGGGCCATCAGCACTCGGGGCCTCCTCCTGACGCGTTTCAAAGCGCCTCTCCCTGCAGTAGGCTCCGGTCAGACGGCTCGTTTCTTCATTAAACAGCAGCCTTAGAAGTAGGCTAAGCTTTTTGGATGAGCACAGCTCTTTCTCCAGTCTTCAGTTAACCCCCCGAGACTCTGGATGAAACAATGAAGACGATTGGAGGCTTTCCAAAAAACGCTTCCATCACAACGTTAGAAAATCCCTGGTGACAATACGGTTAGAAGAAAACAAACACAATAGGCTACAGACGCCGTCAACACAACAAAGCCCATTTAGCTGGGACTCGATCCCTTTAAAGGTAAATGAAGAGATCGAGGCGGCGGAGCTGGTCACAAACATGTCAGCCTGCATCAATAAATAGCAGAGCTAATGCGCTCTATTGTCTGATAGCATATCAGCATATCCACCGGCAGGCAGGCAGGAAACCTACACGGCAGCTAATTAGCCGTCTTCACGCCAACCGAATTCCACCGCCGCGGTTTTAAAACATCTCTGCACAAAGCCAGGCCTTACGCCAGTCCTCGGACTCACCTGTGTCTCGTTTCGCCTCAGTGTGTACCGACTCCGGGTTCACGGTCCGGTCCCCCTGACGCGCTGCAGCGGATTCTCACCACCAGTCCCCGGCACCGGCAGGCAGCACTGACCCGCTGATTGGGCCTCAACACACTCTCATCCCTCCGATACAAACAGTAGCAACGCTTATTGGTCAAACGGTTACTCTGTGAAATCCAGATAGACAAATGACTGGCTGTTTGTTGCTAAACTAGACCAAGGCGGATATTTGATTGGTCGTTAATTTCCGCGGCGGAGAGGAGAGAGATTTGATTGGTTAGTGGGACTGTTGTTGTCTGTGTCTGGACGGAGAGCAGTGTTACCTCGACTGGGGATAAAAACAATGTGATCTTGATGTGAAGTGGGCTTTCTGGGTCTTTGGCGGCGTTCGACAATAATATAGAATAAAACCACTTAAGGGGGTTTCCTGGATTAGATGAAGCATAATTTATTTGCTATCAGTTTAAGGCCAAAAACCTGGTATTTTCTTAAACCAGGGTAATTACTCGATTTCTGTGCACCAAAGTCCAGGACAAAAGAACCAAGGCAGGTCAAATGTTTCTGTCACAACTCAGTGACTCAGGTGTTTTACTTAGGTAAATATAGTGCATTTTATAAGGCCATAGGTGCTGCAGAAAACTCCAGATCGCTCTTAATCATGTATCTCAAATGAAAATAATGTCTTGGAAACATGCGTAGAAAAAAATAACTGGTTTCACAATAATTGTAAGCTCTTCATTACCAAGGAGTTCTGCATGGTTTTCTGTAAACTCTCTATGCATAACTGACAATCTTGATGATCAGTGTGAGCCCACATGTACAGGTACATTACAAAAAGCAGAATAAGTTAAACAATTTAAATATTTTTTGTAATTTCAGAAAGTTAAACTCATATTAACCTGATAAAGAAGGCTATTTCTGTTCTGGGGACGACAGTGGAACATCTGGAGATGATAATGAAAAGAAGACGCTCTGTTGTTGTATGACAGTCTCATGAAGAGGATGTTCAGGCTTGTCCATAATTTTCTGATTTTATAAAGAATCCTTCTTTGCATCATCTCCCGATGTTCCACAGTCGTCCCCAGAACAGAACCAAAACCTTCTTTATCAGGTTGTTTAGCCTTTTTAAATCCCTGGCTCCTATAAAACTGAAGAAAATCATGGATAACCCTGAACATCCTCTTCATGAGACTATCCTACAACAGTGTCTTCAATGAGAGGCTACTTTAGTTTTGCTGCAACACAAACCTCGACATGAGATCCTTCCTGCCCACAGCCATCATGATCTACAACAACACCTAATTTCCCTCTGGGATCCATAAAGTAGCTTTTAATTGAATTGAATATCATATATAGATTTATACATTAATTCATTTTCGTGCACTCAACACTTGGTTGGGGCTCCTTTTGTATGAATTACTTCATCAGTGCAGCGTGGCATGGAGGCTATTAGCCTGTTGCACACAGCTGAGATGTAATGCAATCCCAGGTTGCTCTGATGGCAACCTTCAGGTCATCTGCATTGGAAGGTTTTGTGTCTGTCATCTACCTCTTGTTAATACATCACAAATTCTCTATGGGCTTCAGGTCAGGCCGGTTTGCTGACCAATCAGCACAGTACCACCATGGTCACTGAACCAGCTTTTGGTACCTTTGGCAGTGTGGGCTGGTACCGAGTCCTGCTGAAAATGAAATCATCTTTTTCATAAAGCTTGTCAGCAGAAGGAAGCATGAAGAGCTCTAAAATGTTTTGGGAAATGGCTGTAGACTTCAGAAATCCCAGTGGACCAGACATAGTACCCCAAAGCATCACTGATTGTCGAAACTTAATAAACTTAATTCTATGCCTCTTCTCACTTCCTCCAGACTCTGGTGCCTTGGTTTCCAAATGAAATGCAAATTTTACTTTTATCTGTAAAGAAGACTTTGGACCGCTAGGCAGCAGTCCAGTCTCTGATTGACATCAGGAATGTGACATTTGTCTTTGCTCCAATCTCCTTCATGTCTGCATCGATTCCTGGGAGACGGATTGATGTCTGCTCACACCAACTATCGAACACTCTTATGGAGAAACCTTATATGCACCAGCATGCTAACACACACACATAGATGTGGGGTCTCTGGTGTTTAAGGATATATTCTTGGGCTGAGGTTATCATTACTAGAGCTTGATTAATCGGTACGATGAGTTTTTCTGTGACATTGTTGTTGTATTTTTATATCCATTCTTGTGTGATGTGGTTGTGTAGTTCTTGGTTCACGATGTTAGGTTGGTTTTGTCGATGTTCCTTTTTCGTGTTTTGTTTTGTTTTTCCCCCTCTCTCTGCCGTCCTGTGGGTATGGAGGCAGACTTCAATGTCTTCCTGTGTTTTCTTTGTTCCCCTTCCTCTCTTGTATTTTCAACTCACTCTCTCTCTTGACTTTTTGTTTCCTACCTCTCTTCTTCATCTTCCTTCTTTCTTCTCCTTAGTTTTCCGTCTCCGTGTCCATAACATCAGGAAATAAAAACCCCAACAATTCATAATAAAGATTTTTCACACATATATCAAGTGGAGTACTATAGCAAAAGCTGTACTGCTCCGCTTGTGAAAGTAAATCTGTTGGGCTTCTACTTGGTACTCAGACACCAATTCTGAGCTCCACACTGCCAAACAGGACACGTTGATAAAAAAAAATAAAAAAAATAAATGATCTTTTGTGACCTACCCTCTTTGTGTAGGATTTTTAATCAGCAGTCTTCCCTATAATTGTGTAGCCTACTGACCCAGACCGAGAGACCATTTGGAGTCTCAGGAAAACTTTGCAGTTTTGAGTTAATTAGTTGGCTTAATATGGTGTGACACCATGGGTTTACAATAATTACCTATCCACAATAAGGAATTTTCTGAGACACAAAATTTTGGGTTTTTTAATATCTGTAATCCATTATAAGCAAAATTTCTGGAAATAAAGGTTTGAAATATTTCAACTGATGTTTAATGAATCTATATAATATTTGAGTTTCAATTAACAAAAAAAATAAACTTTCATCATGTTCTAATATTTTATTCTTTGGCACAGCATATTTAATAACTGCTCTTAGAAGATTTTCCGTAACTTTTATTTTTCTGGTTAGCAAAGAGAACAAATTACATACAGACCCTTTCCCAAAAAAAATAGAATATCACGGAAAAGTGGAGGGAGTATGAATACCTCGGAGTTCACCTTGACAACAGACTGGACTGGAAACTTAACAGTGAAACCGTCTATAATAAGGGACAGAGCACACTGGACTTCTTGAGGAACCTTAGGTCCTTCAAGGTTTGCAGCAAGATGTTGCAGATCTTCTACAAGTCTGTTGTGGAGAGTGTAATCTCTTCAGCCGTCATCTGTTGGGGTAGCAGCATCAGAGCCAGGGATTTAAAAAGGCTAAACAACCTGATAAAAAAGGTTCTGGTTCTGCTCTGGTTCTGTTCTTGGGACGACTGTGGAACATCTGGAGATGATGATGCAAAGAAGTATTCTTCATAAAATCAAAAACATTATGGACAACCCTGAACATCCTCTTCATGAGACTGTCATACAACAACAGAGCGTCTTCAGTCGGAGGCTTCTTCAGTTTCGCTGCAATACAGACCGCTACAGGAAATCCTTCCTGCCCACATCATCTACAACAACTCCTTAAAAAATTAATTATATGAGCTACAACAATACTTAATTTCCCTCTGGGATCAATAAAGTATTTTTGAATTTGAATTAACTTCCTTTTTTCCCTCAATATTCCACACACAACACCCCCATAACGACAATGGGAAGAACATTTTTGTTTATATATATATATATATATATATATATATATATATATATATATATATATATATATATATATATATATATATATATATATATATATATAAACTGAACATGTTCTTCAACAGGTTCAGTTCAGGAACTAGCTCAGCATCCCCCTCTCCTGTTCCCAGCCAAACAGACATCCCACTCTCCTCTGATCAACAGCTTTCTTGTTACATCTCGGATGTTTTATCCTTCACCTCAGCCATGGACTCTTCTGATTCCACAAGTTTGACTTCAACCAAGTCAGGAGATGCTGCTACCCCCTTTTCCTCCCCCTCCCACTTCTCTGTCTCCAAGAGTCAGGTGAAGAGGCAGCTGGAGAAACTGAACCGGAACAAGGCTGCAGGTCCAGATGGTGTCAGCCCCAGAGTCCTGAAGGCCTGTGCTGAGCAGCTCTGTGGGATTCTGCAGCACCTCTTCAACCTTAGCCTAACTCAGGAGAAGGTTCCAGTGTTGTGGAAGACATCCTGAATTGTTCCAGTACCAAAGAGAACTCACCCATCAGTCATCAATGACTATAGACCTGTTGCCCTGACATCCCACATCAGGAAAGTCCTGGAGAGAATCCTGTTGACCCACTTGAATAAGCAAACAAGAACGTATCAGGACCCGCTGCAGTTTGCTTGTCGCTGTGGAGTTGGAGTTGATGATCCCATCATCCACCTGCTTCAACCAACCCACTGTCATCTGGACAAAGCAGGCAGCACTTTGAGGATCAAGTTCTTTGATTTCTCCAGTGCATTTAACACATTTCAGCCTGATTTGCTTCGTCAGAAACTCCTGAAGACACAGGTGGAGCCCTCAACAATCGCCTGGATCAATGACTACCAGACAAACAGACCACAGTATGTGAAACTGAAGAATTGTTTGTCAAACCAGGTGGTCAGCAGCACAGGAGCACCACAGGGGACCGTGCTCTCACCATTCCTTTTCACTCTGTACACCTCAGACGTCCAGTACAAATCAGAGACCTATTATCTGCAGAAATACTCCGATGACTCTGCAATTGTCGGGTGTATCAGAGATGGACAAGACGCTGAATACAGAGATCTGGTGGACCTCTTTGTGACATGGTGTGGAAACAATTATCTTACTTTTAATTTGAACAAAACAAAGGAGATGATTGTAGATTTCAGAAGAAACTGTGATAAGTCAAACACTGTTTCCATCATGGCAGAAGAAGTGGAGGTTGTTGAGGAGTATAAATACCTCAGAGTTCACCTTGACAACTGACTGGACTGGAGACTGAACAGTGAAACCGTCTACAAGAAGGGACAGAGCAGACTGTACTTCTTGAGGAAGCTTAGGTCCTTCAAGATTTGTAGCAAGATGCTGCAGATCTTCTACAAGTCTGTTGTGGAGTGTTGTGCCACAGATAGGCAGGATTTGGCTATGAATAAATATGAATAATTGCCTAGGGCAATTATTAATAAGATTAATAATTTTATGTAAAAATGACCAAGTTTGGGGGCACCAGCTGGTGGATTCCAGGAATATATATAGCCAAATTGTTCAGTGTCAGTTTATGTTTATGATTACCTGCCTTATAAGGCTGAGATAATTAAACAATAGATGAAGGAATAAGTTCTTACGCTGTGGACATTAATTTTACGCATTACTCCAAGTAATCCCAGACAACTTCTCTTTAAGTTAAGGGGAATTTATTTAGAAAATAGAACAGCCAAACATTTCGTCAATAATTCTAATCTATTCTAAACATGCACCTAATTACCACAGATCTTAGAAAACAATAATAGATGAATATTAAACACAATTAACATGAAGTGAATCAGGGAGAACAGCTGAGGTTCGGGTCAGAGAAGGAGGGGGGCCCTCACTCCAGGGGGGTTCAGCTAAGAGCCTGTGGGACAAGGAGTCATAAATCTTAGCTCTGTGCTAAGGTGGAGAGCTGCACATGGAGTGTAAGGATGGGTCATAAAACTAGTTTTGGCTAAAGGAGCACATGGGGTGAAGCATCCATGTGGAAGGGCTCTGCTTTACCAACAGAGTTAAACTTTTCAGCTCAGACCAGCTAACGCAGGTTGGACCGAGCCAGACGCAGCCGACCGGGTGATCAGGGAGCGAGAGAGAGAGAGAGAGAGAAAGAGGAAAAGAGAGGAAGGAAAAAGAAAGAAAATGGGATCCGCTCAGGATAAAAAGAAACAGTTTCAAACACAGCAATTACAGCTCAAACTTATGCGTGCGGAGACGCCAAAATGAGCAAACAGGTACAGCGCTTAACAACACTTTAAACCAACAATGAATGAGATCTAATTTGTTAAAACTCTATTTTCACTATTTATCTCTGCCCAGACACAATATCAGTATAAATGAACTGGTTCAGTCCTACTTTGCTTTGAAGGAGGTCCAGTCCACTAGGAGGAGAGCAAATTGTTTCTGTAGTTGAGCAAGAAAGAGAGTTAGGACCTGCGCAGGGTTTTCAAGGACCGTGTGGCCCAACTGCAGGCTGGATATCCTGGAGATTGACGTCGTAACGAAGTGTCTTGGAACGGTCCGGATATGGCTCACCCTGGTTACGTGAACAGGATGAGCACTTCAAAGCTTTGAAATGAGTTCTTCCTGGTCCAGTGGGTCAGAACAAAAGAGAATCTTCACCGGTGAGATGTCCTCTGTTTAGCCAGGCTTTCTACTACGAACCTCTACCAAGAACAGTTTGAATTGGGTGCGACTCCCACTTCTTATAGCCCTTTGGCCGTGATGTCATCGTTGATGTCACCATTGATGTCACCATTGGTGGCCACAGACCAATAGGAGTATGTTGGGGGTCACTGCTAGGATTGCTGGGAAATGTGGTCTGCTCAGTCCATCTTTGAAATAGCTCCCAGCCATCCAACAGTCTGTTCAGTTCATCTTATGAGAAATGCAATCACAACATCCCCCCTTAGTTCTGAAGCATTGAACCAATGTTCAGTCTTTGGAACTAGAAGTTGATTCATTTTCCACGTGAACCTGGAAACGTTGCTGTCATTCTGCGGCAGGGAAGGTTTAACAGTTCAGTCCATTCGAAGAACAACAAAAATAAATAAATTAAAAAATAAATAAATAACACACATATATATATATATATATATATATATATATATATATATATATATATATATATAGAATGTATTTACAGTTACTACTGTAGCCTGAAAGGTGTTAATCTACATGTCACATGCAGATTACTCTAAAACAAAACAAAAATTATGGATGCAATTAGTTGTTAGTGCATGCTAGAGGTGAGTTTTGAAACATGCACCTGTTCTGTTAGCCCAATTTACTGGTTCCCCCCCCCCCCTTCCACTGGTGTGGAGAAAGGCTCTGCCTCCAAGGAGGATACCTTGAGGTAGACCTTACTTTGGTTAAGCAAAAGAGCAGCAGTTCTGACTGCTGTGTCATTCAGTTTAGGAGGGGCTTCATCACATCTGATGAAGCTGCATGTGACTGTCAGCAGGTGTTTGTTGTCTCCTGCTGGGTTCAGGTGCAGCCAAGGGAGTTTTCAGTTTATTTATATAGCGCCAATTCACAACAGATGTCATCTCAGAGAGAGGGATCCCTGCTGAGTAGCTGGGACGGATGGAGTTGGCAGCAGGATAAGTATCCTTGGGTGCAGGTCTTGGTCATGTGAGCCTTTGAAAGCCAGGATGTCACCTGTTGGAAGATGTTACATGAGGCTTTGGGGCTCCTCTGGTCACATGCAAGGAAGTCATGGGTGTGGATTAAGATGACCCCCCCTTTGGTCTGTTAGGTCAGCCCATGGAGGCGGACCTCGCTCGTTGTGGGCGTGGACCAATGGACCTGTTTTCAGCCTAACATCTGGAAGGCTGTAGAAAAAGCTTCTAGCTCATGGGTCGCACCTGGTGGTGACAGCATCATGTCTGGTGGTGAACGGTAAATCACCAGCTTCTGGATGAGGTGAAAGTTGGGATCCAGTTCCTGCATTTTCACCACGTCAAAATGTTTAGGTTCATACCTGGGGTGTTCATTTTTCATTCCCATCTGTCGCCAGGAGAGGGCACCGACAGGATGGACTTGTGAGAGAGGGAGCCATCATTTCAGGAAATCCCACAGGGTTCTGCGGTCAGCTGCTGGTCTGGACCGGCTGCAGAGCACCAGGTTCCGTTCTTGGCTGTTGCTGGTGGTACCTGGATCATAGACCGTGAGCTGGAGTGGTTTCCCAGGAGACAGCATGGCTCTGGTTCCCTCCTCAGGCAAGGTTGAGCACATCAAGCTCATCTCTGATCTTGTGTCCAGGAGAGAATTAAATTTGACACACCCTTTTATAAAGATCTTACAGTTTAGGTGACATACAAGTTTTTTGTGAAATAATTTGCATAAAAATGTTAGACAACGTGTTTGTGGTGTTTTTACTGGAAAGATCTCAAGGAACCTTTGGGGTCTCTCAGAGGCAGTTCTCCAGCTGCCCAGGTTTCCCTTGGCAGCTGTGAGAACTGGAACCACGCCTAGTCATACAGATGGAGGTTTAAAGTCTGGATTACCTGGAGGATTGGATGCCTCTGATGATCTAGGTGGAACCATCAAACCTGCTTCAAAAAAATACCTGCGACAAGCATCCTTGACATCTCCCTTAGTTATAGTTTTACTCTGAACTCTACCATCAAACTTTTCTCTTTCATGGTAGTTATGGGATGTTTTCCTGTCTGACCAATAATAATCTGGCTGCTTTGGTTTCAATTTATGCCAGTTGTCACCCCCTTGGCTCTTTGATGCAAACCTATGTTGTTTCCTAGGTCCATCTCCAGCCATGGTTGGAGTGGGAGGAGCTTCTCTGTCTTCCAGTGGGGGGCTCTGCTCCTCTGCTGCCTCAATGTGAAGCACTTTGGGTTCAGCATCTACTTGGTTGGGCCACCCGCCCCTGCGTTTCCCAGGCCAGCTGAGCATATTTTCGGATTTCCTGCATTCTTAGTTTCCTCGTCCTGCTGTACATAGTCACCTGGAAGTGAATAGATTCGTGCAGGTTATTAAGAAATAAAGATTTGAAAGTCTGATCTTCCTCTAAACCAGGAGCGATGCGTCTTTGGAAATACGCAGCTCTTAAGCGACGGTGATATTCTCTCGGCGGTTCATGTTTCTTCTGTTTCAGAGAGAAAGCAGCTAGTGTTGCAGAGGCCTGATCTGTAAAAATAGCATATTCTACCCTCAAGGCTTGACAGAGGGTAGAATAGCAGTCTCTGATCTCAGGGGGTAAGGTTTCCACGAAACTATGTGCACCCCTGGAGGTTGTTTTCCAAATAAGTTTTAATTTCTCCCCTGATGACGGGTAGGGCAGGTCTAGGAGACAACGTTCTACTTTTCTTAAAGACATACTCTGCAACTTTCATGATATTTGCTCTCTGTCGCCCTCTTTAGGCTTGCCGCGCAACATCACTGTCGTAAAATCAAATCTCTCTGTCGCTCATAAGAGGCATGTTTCAGTGGCTGCTTTCCAAATCGCTTGCCCAAACAACAAACAAGCGCCGTTTCAGTTCGCAATTCAAGGTCGGGGTAATTTAGAGTAAAGATCTCACAGCTAGTTATTCAGTTTGTGGGGGAGGTCGGGGTAATTGGAAAAACAGTGGGATTAGATACAGAGAACGTCTAAGCGTCACATAGCAAACACCTCCCGACACTAGAATCAGCCTACATCTTTAGGTGTTTTTAGGAAGAAATCAAACAACAAAAATATGAATCACTAGCTTGACAAAACCATGTACTTCATGCTCAGAATTTGTCCAAATCCTTGAGAGGAGTCTAACATCTGGAAACAGACCATTAAGATTAGTGAAAGCTTCTACATATATGGGTAAATGTCCTACAGAGTATGGCATTTGCATCTCTATGGCAACAAACAAAACAGTTAACAATGCTTCATTTATTTGCTAGGTATCTTGCATATTGGTACCATACGTTAGTTTCAAATGGGTTTCTGTGTGTCCTTTTCTGAGTGAACCAAGACAATAAATCAGTATTCTCATGTGCTATATGTCATTTTTCTGTGAGTCCTAACGTTCCTATTAAATAACACCACCAAAAAGCTGTAAAAATAAAAGAACTAGGTAGCACGAAAACCTTCATAGTTATTATCTCTCCCTTCAAGCAGTCTCTAAAGAAAAGTGGATCTCCTGGTTCTCTTCACTGAGGTTGAGACAGGTGAAACCTATTGTATTCACCTCCCTTTGTAATCAGTCTGAAACACCACTTTTCTTAGACTGCTTTCACTATATCTAGTAATGGTCTCTGCTTTTTACAATGGGTTAAATGTATCCAACCCAGTCTTTCTGTTAGCTGTACAGCCATTGAAGTGGTAAAAAATACCTGGAATGGCCCCTCCCACCCGGGTGAGGACCAGTTTTCTGTTTACAGCTTTAATCAGGATTCAGTCTCCTTCTTTCAGCTCTCTTCTTCCTGTAGGAACATAGGATCATCTGGCATATGATTAGTTTGCATTTATAACTTATTTACTTTTCAGTATTTTGATCATGAAAACCACCAGATCTTAATCACATTGTTTTTCAGAAGAGAGTATACCAAACTAAGTAATTCTATATCTACGCCCATAGATTAATTCAAATATAATGAGGCCAATATTCAAATTTGGTGTTATATGCATTTATAGTTTACTAAATCAAGACAATATCCAATTTTTTCCTGTTTCTTCTATTGCTTATTTCAATTTGCAACATATTCGTCATAAAATCATAAATCAGTTTGTAATTGTTCCTCTTATTTTAATATTAAAATAAGACCAAACTGTAGGAGAGTGGAAGGTGTCCCCTAGGTTGTTTCAAATTGTGTCAGCCCTGTTCCACTACTTGGTGTGATATTGATACGTAGCTTAACCATAACCAAACAGTAAATCCAATTCTGTTTAGTCTCATCCATGACCTTCCTTAGTCTACTTTTAGAATCCCATTGTCTCTTAAAAATAATCTATATTCTTTGTCCTATCTTATCAATTATTTCATTCACAAAATCTGTTCCGTTATCACTATAGATTATTTTTGAATTCCCAAATCTAGGCATTGTTTCTCTAGACAACATTTCTGCAACAGTTATGGTATTAGAATGTTTCACTGGTAACATTTCAATCCATTTGGAGAAATTATCTTTTCTTACTAAACAGAACTTCTTCTCTTCACATTGATTTAGTTTTATAAAATCCATGCATATTACTTCAGAAAAATAATTTGTAGTTGGAAATTACCTCTTTGTGGACTTACATATCTTTGCAGTCTATGTTTTGCACACATTAGACAGACCAAACAAAAATTGTATGTGACTTTTATCATATCCCCCCTGTTTAGACATGACAAGGCTATATCTCAATATTGACGCCCATCTGTATAGGATATTTAGCAAAACACATTACCCCTCGGGTCAGACAGTGAGACCATCTTCTTCAGTACAGCCTTTGTTTGCTCAAAGCTGTTTCTTATTTTTATAAGAGAAGCTTTTTTTGTTTTGTTTTCATGTCCATCTCCAACCACTATTAATATGGTACTTTTAAATGTTCGCTCTCTGCTAAATAAAACTTTTATAATAAATGATTTGATTTTAGACCAAAAACTTCAAGGTTTATTTTTAACGGGAACATGGCTGAGTGCAGATGCTCCTGCTGTTCTTTCAGAGGCCTCCCCACCTAATTTTAACTTTTCTTATTCAACCAGGAGTAGCCAGAGGGGAGGTAGAAATGCTTTTATAAGTTCATTAACCCTTTCTGCCAAACCGGTTTTACTTGATAATTTTAACACTTTTGAATATACTGCCTCTGTTTTTAGCACTCCTCAGATTTTATGTGTGACAGTTTATAGGCCTCCTAAAAAGAGTGCACTTTTTATTCAAGAATTGTAAGAATTTTTATCAATTTTACACAACTCTTATGAACGAATAATTTTAGCTGGTGATATTAATCTACATATAGATAACCTTTTAGATCCTTTGTCAACAGAATTTTTAAATATTTTGAATTATATGGATTTTAGTCAGCATGTCATGCAGCCAACTCACAACAGAGGACACACCCTGGACTTGTTCATCATGTATGGCCTGTCCACCAGTGTGTCCTCTGTTGTTGATTTGGCTGTCTCTGGCCACTACTGTTGGTTTTTTTAAATCATTTGTTTTACCCAAATAGAAACCTCTGTGAAAGCTGTCAGGAAACGTCATCTAAACCGTGAAGTGGCTGCAGGTTTTCTTGAAGTTTTTAATAAGTTTCCTCCTGTACCTTTATCTGCCCCCTTGGATTTTATCGTGAATGATTTTAACAGTAGGCTTCAATCCGCTCTCGACCTGCTGGCTCCACTAAAAGTTGCAAAAACTCATTCAAAAGGTACAATACCATGGAGAAATGAAAACCTTAAGAAATTAAAGAGGAGCTGCAGGGTGGCAGAAAGAAAACGGAGGAAAAACAAAATCACAATAAATCATCAGATATACATAGAACATCTCAAATCATACAATACCGCTGTAAGAAATTCCAGAAATGCATACTTCTCCAGATTCATCTCAGAACATAAAAATAATCCCAAAATTCTGTTTCCCACCATTGACAACATTCTTAATCATACCTCTACTGCACTTAAGAAAACCCCCTCAAACACTCTGTGTGAGGAGTTCGCAAACCACTTCAGAGGAAAGGTAGACACAATCAGATGTAATATTTTATCCTCTCAAAGTAACATGGTTCTAGACAAATGTGAGTGTGTCTCTTTACCAGAGGAAACGCTGGACAGTTTTGTCCTGGTGGAAGCTGGGACCCGTGATAAAGTTTTCCCCTCAGTGAGGCCAACTACAAGTGCTCTGGACCCGATTCTTACCCGCTTTTTTAAGCATTTTTATGAATCTTTTAAAGACGAGATTTTGACCATGATGAATTGCTCTCTTCAGACGGGGGTCTTTCCTGCCGCCTTTAAAGGGGCGGTAGTGAGGCCCCTGCTGAAGAAGAGCAATTTAGATTTTAATGATTTAAACAACTTCCAACCGGTATCTAACTTACTATTTTTAAGCAAAGTTTTAGAAAAACTTGTTTTAATTCAACTTAATGATTTTATTAACGCTCAAAATGTCCTAGAGAAATTTCAGTCTGGTTTTAGGGTGAACCACAGCACAGAGACAGCTCTTTTAAAGATTTTAAATGATTTTAGATTCAAATATGACGCTCAGAAGGTGACAGTGCCGGTTCTACTGGATCTAAGCGCTGCCTTTGATACAGTGGACCACACTATTCTTTTAACTCGTTTAAAACAGATTGGCCTCTCTGGTGCTGTTTATAAATGGTTCACATCATATCTTACAGACAAGACTTTTATGGTAAGTTTAGATACCTGCTTCTCTAAGGTACATAAGATCACATGTGGTGTGCCCCAGGGTTCGATTTTAGGCCCAGTGCTCTTTAACCTTTTTTTTTTTACGTGTCCTGTTTGGCAGTGTGGAGCTCAGAATTGGTGTCTGAGTACCAAGTAGAAGCCCAACAGATTTACTTTCACAAGCGGAGCAGTACAGCTTTTGCTATGGTACTCCACTTGATATATGTGTGAAAAATCTTTATTGTGAATTGCTGGGGGTTTTATTTCCTGATGTTATGGACACGGAGACGGAAACTTAAGGGGAAGAAAGAAAGAAGATGAAGAAGAGAGGTCGGAAACAAAATGTCATGAGAGAGGGTGAGCTGAAAATACAAGCGAGGAAAGGGAACAAAGAAAACACAGGAAAACAAAACACAGGAAAAAACAAAACACAGGGACCCGACAAGGGACCGGCCGACGAGGGGCCCCCGGCACTGCAGGGGCCGGGGCCGGCCGCCACGCGCCACCTCCACCCTAGGCCAATCCCCACCGCCAACATCCCAGCGCCCCACCGATAGCCGCAGGGGACGGACAGCATCCCCAGGCCGGGCTCAGCCAGCATCTGGACACCAAGTTGTATCAGCTCCCGGGTCCTGATCCCGAGCAATGCAGGGCGCCGAGACCAGGCATCCAACGAGGGCCAGGGCCGGTCCAACCCGCCAATGAACCAGCCACGCACGGTGCGTACAGAACAGGTGATCAAACGAGCAGAGACGCCGGATCCGCATCCCGCCGAGCCACCGAGCAGGCACCACCCAACAATCCCAAACCTCTAAAAGAGGTGCCCCAACCAACCAAGGGAAGATATCGGCCCAGCGCATCAGCCGACCGACACACCGGCCCCCCCAGGCACGCACCAAGTCCGAACCGGATTGACCACCGACGCACCAGTAGGCAGGGGCATCCATCACCGGCGGGGAGTGACGGAGGGGAAATAGGCCCCCCCATTAAATGTAAGGCCTGAGGTGCGCCAGGCGAGAGGGCAGCCCAAGACCAAACCTGACAGGCAGACAAAGACATACAGACAGTCATACGTTCCCTCCCTCTTAAACATATACATTCTCACTAACTCACCAAGACACCCAAGAAATGACGCTGTACCCTCACTCATACACCCCATACACACTTCATGCTCCCAGGTCCAGGTACCGATGCCCCAGTAGAGCCACCAGCCCCCGGACCCAGGCGATGGACCCCCTACCTTCTAGGACGGAGACAAGCAGACCGCCAAGGGCCCCACAGTGGCGGGGCAGCCTGACAGCCCAGGACCCCGACCAGACCACCTGTTCCTCCTCCGGACCCCAACCCCTGATGGCCGGTAGCAAACAGGGGTGTAAGAAGACCGCTAGCCTCTATCCTCCTGCTCGAGTATGGTGTTGATGCGTGTTGTAATAATGTGCATTTAAAACAGAGGGGTGGGATGTGGGGAAGGCAGTCACACATCCCCCAACCCCCACCCCGAGCCCTCAGTGTTTGTATGTGGTTTACAGTGGGCACCGGCACCAGAGGTGAAGCTGATTGAATCGCTCCCCCTCTGGATGCCGAAAAGTGTGCCCACCCCAAAGTCCCTACATGTGTGTCTCATGAAAATGTTATAAGTGGTGACGGGGTAAGCCGTATTGCGTCATTTCCTGTTGTCACTGCTGTGCTCCGTGGAGCTGTTTTGGTGTTCAAACGCTCTTGAATTGATCTTATTTTCTCTGTGCTGAGGCTTTTCTAAGTTATTTTAACACACAATCACACTAAAACACACATTTTGTGGTGGTGTACTTTACGTTTTGGGAACTCCTTGTGTTTCACACAGTTTTTCTTTGGGTGGAAGGTCTCGCTAGCTCAGTTAGCTTAGCTTCATTGCGGCTATGGCTACTCTTCTTTCTCCTGTCTCTAACTCTTCTCTTCTCTCTTGCTCTCTCTGTCAGATGTTTAGTTACTTCCCTGCCTCCTTTAGTGATAATGGTAACTGTAATAAATGTAATATTTTTGTAGCTTTGGAGGCGAGGGTATCAGAATTAGAAGCACGGCTCCGCGCTGTTGAAAAACCAGCAGATAGCCGAAGCCCATTAGCCAGCGCGGAGCCAACAAGGATAGAACCCCCTAGCTGTCCTCCGGTAGAGCCCGCGCAGCCGGGACCTCTAGGCGGCTGGGTGACTGTACGTAGGAAGCATAGTTCTAGGACCCAGCCCCCGGGCCACCACCAACCGGTCCGCGTTTCTAACAGATTTTCCCCGCTCAGCGACACACCCGCTGAGAAGCCGGCCCTGGTAATTGGCAGCTCCATAGTCAGAAACGTGGCATTACAGACACCATTGACCATAGTCAAATGTTTGCCAGGGGCCAGAACGGGCGACATCAAATCCAACCTGAAACTGCTGGCTAAAGATAAGCGTAAATACAGTAAGATTGTTATTCACGCCGGCGGTAATGACACCCGGTTACGCCAATCGGAGGTCACTAAAATTAGTGTTGCTTCGGTGTGTAAGTTTGCCAAAACAATGTCAGACTCGGTAATCTTTTCTGGTCCCCTGCCTGATCGGACCAGTGACGACATGTTTAGCCGCATGCTGTCATTCCATCAATGGTTGTCTAGGTGGTGTCCTGCAAACGATGTGGGCTACATTGATAACTGGAGAACTTTTTGGGGAAAACCTGGTCTGATCCGGAGAGACGGCATCCATCCCACTTTGGATGGAGCAGCTCTTCTTTCTAGGAATATGGCCTAATTTATTAATCCTCCAAAACACTGACAACACAGGGTCCAGACCAGGAAGCAGAGTCGTAGTTTAACCCACCTCTCTGCTGCTTCTGTACTGTTACCCACCCATTACCCTATAGAAACAGTGTCTTGCCCACGGCCAAAATTAAATGGATTAAAAGTTAAGCCAACAAAAGCAAATTATGGAAATCTCATAAAAATAAATACAACTTTGACTGAAAATAAATCTATTAAATGTGGTTTATTAAACATAAGATCTCTCTCCTCAAAGACTTTGTTAGTAAATGACTTGATTTGTGATAATCACATTGATTTCCTTTGTCTCACAGAAACTTGGTTGCAGCAGGAGGATTATGTCAGTATAAATGAGTCAACTCCTTCCAGTCATTAAAATTTTCACATTCCTAGAAATACTGGGCGAGGAGGAGGAGTTGCAGCCATTTTCCGTTCTGATTTACTAATTAGTCCCAGACCAATTGATAGCTACAGTTCTTTTGAGCATCTAACCCTTAATTTTCCTCATCCAATTTGCAAAACATTAAGACCATTTTTGTTTGTGGTTTTGTATCGTCCACCAGGCCCTTACTCTCAATTCTTGGATCAGATCTCACATTTTTTATCTGATATAGTATTAAATACTGATAGGGTTATTATAGTGGGGGACTTCAATATTCATGTGGATACTGAAAGTGATAGCCTAAATGCAGCCTTTAATGCTATTTTAGACTCAATTGGCTTTACTCAAAAAGTACAGGGATCGACCCACTCAGGTAAACACACTTGGGACCTTGTACTGACATACGGTATTGAGTGTGAGGAAATAACAGTCCACCCACATAACCCGGTCCTGTCTGACCACTTCTTGATAACTTTTGAATTTACTTTAACTGACCATCTTAAATCTGAAAGAAAATTTCATTATAGTAGAACTTTATCAGACAATGCTGTAACAATTTTTAAAGAATCTGTACCATTCTTACTTTCCTCAGTGTCTCAGAGTAACACAGTGGATGGCAGCAATTCTATCTCTAACCCTTCAGAAATTGATGGTCTGGTTCACAGCGTTACGTCCTCATTGCGTTTGGCATTAGATAGTGTAGCCCCATAAAAAAAAAAAGTGGCTAGCCATAGGAGGCTGACTCCTTGGTTTAACGCAGAGTTGCGTACTTTAAAGCAGAATACTAGGAAGTTGGAGAGAAAATGGCGCTTTACACATCTAGAGGATTCCTATTTAACCTGGAATAACAGTCTACTGCTGTATAAAAAGACCCTTCGACAAGCTAGAACAGCATATTTTTCATCATTAATAGAGGCGAATAAAAACAATCCTAGGTTTCTTTTTAGTACAGTTGCCAAACTTACACAGAGTCATAGCTCTGTTGAGCAAACTATTCCCCCAGCTCTTAGCAGTGATGATTTTATGAGATTCTTCATAAATAAAATAAATTTTATTAAAAATAAAATCATTGGCACCCTCCCAAACATGATTACTTCTTCCTCAGTAAATGAGTCAGTATCGGAAAGAACTGTAGAACCTCAGTATTGCTTAGGCTGTTTTGATTCAGTCGAGCTTTCAGAATTATCAAAAATATTAGCCTCATCTAAATCATCAACTTGTATTTTGGACCCAATCTCAACCAAATTATTTTAAGAAGTGTTCCATTTGGTTCCTGGCCCCATTTTGGATATGATGAATCTATCCTTAGTAAACGGATACGTACCACAGGAATTTAAAATAGCTGTAATTAAACCTTTACTCAAGAAACCTTCCCTTGATCAAGATGACTTAGTGAATTACAGACCTATATCTAACCTTCCTTTCTTATCCAAAGTCCTTGAGAAAATAGTTGCTAATCAAGTCTGTGAACATCTAAACAGTAACGAGCTGTTTGAAGAGTTTCAGTCAGGTTTTAGAGCTCATCATAGCACTGAAACAGCACTGGTGAAGGTTACTAATGATATTCTCATGGCCTCAGATAATGGACTGGTGTCTGTTCTGGTTTTGTTAGATCTCAGTGCTGCTTTTGACACAGTCGATCATAATATTCTCTTAGAAAGGCTTGAACATGTTGCAGGGATCAAAGGAACAGCACTAGGCTGGTTTAAATCATATTTGTCTGATCGATTCCAGTTTGTTCATCTAAATGATAAATCATCTTCACTCTCAAGGGTTACTTGTGGAGTTCCACAGGGTTCTGTGCTTGGACCAATTCTGTTCACCATATATATGCTCCCAATTGGTAGAATCATTAGACAGCATGGGATAAATTTCCACAGCTATGCCGATGATACACAACTATATTTATCCATAAATCCTGATGAACCCAGTCAGTTAGGTAGATTACAGGCATGTCTGGAAGACATAAAAGCATGGATGACCCTAAACTTTTTGCTTTTAAATTCTGACAAGACAGAAGTTGCTGTCTTTGGACCAGAAGTTCTTAAACAGAAACTGATTAGTCAATCACTTCATCTGGATGGCATTAAATTGGCCCCCAGTAATAACGTAAAGAACCTCGGCGTTATTTTTGACCAAGACTTGACATTTAAATCCCATATTAAACAGGTTTCTAGGATTTCTTTCTTTCACCTCCGGAATATTGCTAAAATTAGAAACATCCTGTCCAGGAGTGATGCTGAGAAACTAGTCCATGCATTTGTTACCTCAAGGCTGGACTACTGTAATTCTTTACTATCAGGAAGTCCACAAAATGCCATTAAAAGCCTTCAGTTGATCCAAAATGCGGCAGCAAGAGTTCTGATGAATATTAAAAAGAGAGATCACATTTCTCCTGTTTTAGCTTCCCTTCATTGGCTCCCTGTTAAATCCAGAATAGAATTTAAGATCCTTCTTCTTACATACAAAGCCCTTAATAATCAAGCTCCATCATACATCAGAGATCTAATTGTTCCATATGTTCCTAAAAGAGCACTTCGCTCTCAGACTGCAGGTTTACTTGTAGTTCCTAGGATCTCTAAAAGTAGAATGGGAGGCAGATCTTTTAGTTATCAGGCTCCTCTCCTGTGGAACCAGCTCCCAGCTTTAGTCCGTGAGGCAGACACTCTGTTTACTTTTAAGGCCAGGCTTAAAACTTTCCTTTTTGATAAAGCTTATAGTTAGAGTGGCTTAGGTCATCCTGAGCTATCTCTGTAGTTATGCTGCTATAGGCTTAGACTGCTGGAGGACAGACTTACCAATTTTCTTCACTCTGCTACTTCCTTTTCTCCTACGACTCTCCAGTTGTATTACAGTACATTCTGTTATTTCGACTGTTAACTTTGTTTTCTCTCAGTGTTTTTCTCCCCATCGAAGATATACCTGGTCTGGTATCCTGCTTGGCTGCAATGCCCTGTTGGACGGGGGGCATCGACTGGGATGATCCTCTCAGTAACTGAACATCCACTGTGTCCTGTTATCAACTTTTTACTTTCTGTAACATAGAAAGTTCTCTTATATCGGATCTTCTGTTCCTTCTGTGTTCTGCTCTGTCTTCTCAAACCCCCAGACGGTCGTGGCAGATGGCCGCTCCTACTGAGCCTGGTTCTGTTGGAGGTTTCTTCCTGTTAAAGGGGAGTTTTTCCTCTCCACTGTCGCTACATGCTTGCTCAGTATGAGGGATTGCTGAAGGATTGCTGTGGTTGGAAATCTGCCCAACCTCACGCCAATGACTGACGCAATCTGCTGGGATTCCTTAAATAGGAAACTTTTTAACTGATTGGAATGTTTGTATAATTATATTGAAATGACTTCTTGTTAAGTGCCTTGAGATGACATCTGTTGTGAATTGGCGCTATATAAATAAACTGAATTGAATTGAATTGAATAAGTGGGAGTGTCTAAGTTGTATATTAAAATTGGGAAGCAGGACGCCATGGGATAGCGAGGAGGAAGACCCCTCCTCGGACCCCAGTGATGTGCCCATGCCTCAAGACCCTATATGAGTGGTAAAGTGATGGAGCGGGTGGACAGAGGTGTTGGGGGATGGGGAGGGAAGGACTGGGAGACAAAATGTCTTCCCAGGGAGCCAGCTCCCCCACTGACCCCAATAGGCACCGGTGTTCACCGGGATCCACCAGGGGAGGGAGTCCATGGCACGTTCAACCCAGGGCCCACGGCCACAGCACCACCAAGCCCCATGGACCCCAAGGCAGTCCCCCCAGCCCCATCCGAGAAGGAGAACTAAACCCACCCTGACATTTGCTCTACTATCAGAACACAAAAGACAATAGACACCCAGGTTGAGTTCGCCGCGACCAGCAGCCAGGCACCCCAACCAGCAAACAAGGCGAGACGCCATACAGGGACCGGCGATGACAATCGGCCCAGAGAAAAAGAGAGAGGCGGCTGCACATGTCGGCCGGCCCCGACCCCCACAGGCAACAGAGACCCCACGCCGGCCGACCCCCGGCCAGGACCACAGCTAGGGGGTGCGGCGCCCCAGAGCCCCGAATCCCTAGACCAATGTGGTCCAACAAGAGATTTCTATACTGATTAATATTAGAGCCTTTTTATTTTTCCAGTTCAGGAGGATAGTTTTCTTAGCGATGCATAAGGCAATGTGAACCATTAGAAATGTCCATGGTGACATCATTTAAATCTCCCAACAGGCAAATTGAGGGAGATGGTGGAATGTTACATTTCAGACACTTTGATAAGTTCTCACATATCTGGCACCAGAATTTCTTAACGGGTGGACAGAACCAAAGCGCATGAATATAAGTATCTGGTATATTGCTTGTGCATTGTAAGCAGGTATTAGATGACGTAAAACCCATCCTAAACATCCGTTGACCTGTAAAGTGTACTCTATGAAGGATTTTCTATTGTATTAATTGCAAATTATGATTCTTTGTTATTTTAAAGGTTCTTAAACATATCTGAGACCAGACGTTTTGGTCAAAGCTGGCTGATAAATCCACCTCCAATTTTGAAATAGGGACGGCTATTGATTCATCTAATGTAGATGAATCAATGTCAGGGTTATTCCAGATGGGTGTACGTCTGCATGGGATTATTGTGGACTCTTGTCATTTTTAGAAACTCCCACCATGCTGTCAGAGAGAAGCTGATATTTATGCTTTTAAAGCATTCATGTCGTTTTATATTTGAGGTAATAAATGGTAGGTCTGAAAGTTTTATCTTATTGCATAGTGTCTGTTCTACGTCTATCCGGGACTCATCTAGGTAGCTATGTTTTAACCATCTTGAGATGTATTGGAGCCTGTTCCTTTTTCTTTGGTCTTCTGCAGAGTTTTTAAGCTGATACGTGGGGATTTATCTTTCCAAACAAATTTAGAGACAGAGGAGTCCAGAGATCTAAACCAGTCTAGTGATGGTTTACTTGGGATCATTGAGAATAAGTAGTTGATTCTGGGCAAAACCATCATTTTTATTGGAGCAACCCTTCCTATAAGTGATATGGGTAGGGATTTCCACCTAGCAAGATCATCTTCTACTTTTTAAAAAAGTGAGATGTAGTTTAGCTCTTTTATTCCGTCTTCTCGGCTGTGAAAGTGGCAGCAGCTGACAATGGCACACAGCTGCTCCACATCAAGCCTCAATCAAGGGAGTTTATCGTTGGCTGTCCTTGTCAGATGGCTGCAGCTTCTTGTCGGTGTCAGGTCGGTCTCTTTTGTCTTCGGTTTTGCGGTTCGGAACGAGGGGGTTCGGGTCGAAGCCCACCTGTTCCTTTCCCCCAATTGAGGCAGAGCGGAGCCTCCCGGTGAACGTCTTTTGTCGGTGGCAGGCTTTCCTTGTCCGTGGCAGGTTGGTGGACTTTCTGTTCGGTTCTAGTGGTGGGATAGAGGGGGTTTGGGCCAAAGCCCACCCGGGTGACAGGTGGTTGGTAAAGTGGAACAAATGTTGTCTTTTTCCCCCTCCTCCAAGGAAACCGTGAACCCAAGAAGCAAGGCTCGGTGCTGTCCCCTTTGCAACAACAGCTTCGCCTCATTGCCAAGCCACCTGAAAAGATCACACTTCGTTAACAATCTGGAGGAAAGAAGACTTTTGCTCAACCTCTCCTCAGGCCGGGTCAATTTAAGAGACTACCCGTGTAATGTGAATGGGTGTTTGTACAAGAATTCCCGCTTTGACTACCACATGCGATGCAGCCATCAGGAGCTTTCCATTGAGCAGAGGGAGCGCAACATCACTGCTGCGAAAAAATCAAGAACCATCTCCCTGCTCCGGAGCCTCAGGGAAAGCAACCCCAATCCTCCCCTTGTCTCACAGCTTGATATTGGGGTTGAACCCTGTCTTGAACAAGAGCTCTCCTCAGCTCTAGCACCACTGTTGGATCCAGGGCCTGCGGTTGTCCTCTCTCCATGTCCGGTGTCTCTTTCAGGGGAGGCAGCAGTCAGAGTGACCCTCCCTTCAGGGGAGGCACCACCGCGGGATGCAGGGCGAGCAGCGGCCGGGGTTGGCCTCTCCCCAGTGGTGGTGCTGGAGAGACTGGACCCCTATGCATTGGTTCCAGCAGGAGCAGCAACAACAACAGCAGCCGCCGGAGTGGACCTGTCCGAGGACAGACCCACGGACCCGGGAACCAGGGGCAACGGTTTCCCTAAATCCATCAGTAGGTGATTTGGAGATTTGATGTGTCGTACGGTATGGTATGGTTTGGTATGGTGCTTCAGGTGACCATGCTTTTCTTGTCTGGTTGTTTTCACAGCAATATACTTGGGAGCTTACCAGGCTTACATCAAAGATTTCAACCCGTCACGAATGAAGTTGAAAAACTCATGCTCACAGCTTTCGAGGGTGAAGGAGTTCCTCTCCTACATGGCAGAGGGAGCCCAGCAAACATACGACTGGCTCTTCCTAGACGATGTTCAACAAATCCATGGGCAATCCTCGCTCGCCTGATGTGCAGGTCTGCTGTGAAAATGCTTGAATGTCAGGTTCTTTTTATGCATGTTTGCATATGGGCTTCACACCTGCTCGGGAATGGAAGGAAGCTGTCCACAGTCCACTACTATCTGGGTCAACTCCAAAAGTTCCTTCGGTACATGACTGACACACCGCTGGTCCAGTGCAGGCTCTCCAAGAGACAGATCTTTTCAGTGCGCCGTACCATCCAGAACTGTCTTAAGGAGATCCGTGGAGGCCTTCTCACCTACCAGATCGAGCTGAAGGCCAAGAAACCAGAGCGGGCAATTTCCCTGCAGACCCTCACCAGATGTCGGGAGCGTGCCAGCAGAAAGATCCCTGAGCTTCTGGAAGAAATCGCCAAACACCCCTCGCGCCGCTTAACTTCCCTTTTCTTTGGTTACTTTGGTGCGTATCTCTCGTGCATTTATGGCCACAGAAAGGGGGTCCTTGTAAACATGACTGTGGAAGAGGTCGCGGAGGGCCAGGGAGAACTGCAAGTCCCCCGAGCAAGGTTACCTGATTAACGTGCATGAGCACAAGACAAAAGGATCATACGGAACCGCGCAGATCTTCCTGAAGCCGGAAGAGTTTGACTGGCTGGAACGATGGTTGAAGATCCGGGCCGGTCTCCGTCCCCCAACAAACATGGTCCTTTGCTCCCTTTGGAGGTCTGTCGGCCACCTCGTTGATCAGTACTTACGGGTGGCATGGAGAGAGATGGGTCTGCCAGGGAGACCTACTTTCACGACCATCAGGAGCGCAGTGGAAACCCATGTGAAGAACCATAACTCTGTAAGACAGCGCGAGCGAATGTCTGAATTCATGTGTCACAGCCCTGGCACAGCTGACCGGTTCTATGTTTTCCACCTGGATGTAGCTCAAGCAAGGGACATCAGACAACACTTTGACCGACTCTTGGTGGAGCATATGCCGTAAAAAGGCACAGAGGGAATCTATGAATTAAACTGACTGACTTGTTGAAATAAAATGAAAAACTTCTAACAAGATTTCAATTCAATTCAGTTTATTTATATAGCGCCAATTCACAACAGATGTCATCTCAAGGCACTTAACAAGAAGTTATTTCAATACATTTATACAAACATTCCAATCAGTTAAAAAGTTTCCTATTTAAGGAATCCCAGCAGATTACATCAGTCATGGGCGTGAGGTTGGGCAGACTTTCCAACCACAGCAATCCTTCAGCAATCCCTCAGAACCTCCAACAGAACCAGGCTCAGTAGGAGCGGCCATCTGCCACGACTGTCTGGGGGTTTGAGAAGACAGAGCAGAGACACAGAAGGAACAGAAGGACCCTTTCTTGCAGACCTGCACTGTGAGGTCCCCTCCGCTGTCAGAACCGGAAGTTTATTCGAACACAATTAAATCAAAATACTGTCTGAAGTAAAATAATCCAGTAATGAGTAATGTTTAAGGGGATCATAGTAGCTGTACTTTTCTTGCATTTTATTCAGTTGAAGTGGAAACATAAAATTTTTAAAAATCTTTTTAATTGAATAATAATAAATAATGAATACACATAAATAATACTTACATATTTAGACACAAATTAATGCCCCAAGAACTAAAGTGTGCTCAAATAGAAAACACGTTAGTGTCTCAGCTAAGCCAAAAGACCCCTTAAGACCATGCTTAGTGCTGGTCTCGGATCCAGATCCCCAAGGGTGGGAGGTGGACACTGTAAACACTCAACTATAAGATAATTAATTTTCAAGGAGTAGTAAAGTAGTTCCTACTGCCTCCATTACATAGGCTGCTCTTGGTATACTTGCTTTTGAATCATATTCACATTATATACATAAAATAAGGCCCGAATACATAAAGTATATTCACAGGGGGGAACGACAAATACGTGCTTCCGGTATGCCTGTTTTCATTTTGGAAGGGTCTGTGGAGGTCTGCAGCCAAATATGTAGGCTACGTCTGGTATAGTCGCTTTTAAATCATATTGACATTTTATACATAAAATAAAGCCCCAAGAAATAAAGTAGGCCTATATTCACATGGGGAATGACAAATAGGTATGCCCGCTTTTATTTTGAAAGGCTTCGAATAAAGCGGGGACCTCACAGTGCAGATCTGCAAGGAAAGGTCCAGAGAGTGGAGGTCTGCAGCCAGACCCCTCTAAAAATAGCAATCATTGATTAATTGTCTTTTAGACACTGAATCACAGGTCACTACACTGTCTGAGACATTTTGCAAAGACACATTTCCAGATCAGTTGACCAAACCTCTTCATGACCTTCTGGAAGTAGAAGGAGATGCTGGACAGCTTGTTCCTTATCTGGGATACGTAGAGATGTCTTTCACATTTCCCAGAGATTTTCTTGAATCTGAGATTGAAATACAGACTTTAGCACTTGTCGTACCTAAACTTTGCAATGATAATGAAACTCTTAATACAGACGCTTGATGCATTTTATAATAGGTATTTGAACGAAAAATCTCCCCATCATCAGCCCACATCATGTGTTTTTAGGGTAGTTCTAAACACCCTCAGGCTGAGACATCAAAAGAAACAAGATGATCGCTTGGGTTTTGTCACCTTAACCGGCAAAAAAGCTGTGGTTATTCCAGCTAGTCGTACAGTTGTTTTAGGGGGTTCAGGAAATGCCCACCTTCGCAGCGTAGACAAATGTGCCATTGTGGAGCACCCTGAACAGTCGTCCATACCTGGAGGTCTTTGTGTTAAGAGCTGCTTGATTACTCTTCCTGCATGTGCCATACAAAGTTCCTGTTGTCATATCAAATGAATCGGATCACGACGTCACAATTCCACCTACCTGTGTTATTGCAGATCTTGGAGTTTTCCATTGTGCACTTTCACAGCACAATGTGAATGCTAGGAGTAAACATGAGTCTGCATCTAAGGAGTTGACCTTTAACCTGTACCACCCGAGTGGAAAGAGCGAATAATTAAGAAGTTAAATGAAATTCCAGAAGTCTTTGCACACCATGATTTAGACTTCGGATGTACTAACAATGTGAATCACCACATCAATCTTTAAGATGAGACTCCATTCAAACATTGGGCTAGACCAATACACCCAACAAATGCACTGAGCACTTTTCAAAGGTTGATGGAGAAATGTGTAGGGGACATACATTTGCAAGAGGTCTTAGGGCGGCTGTAGTTCAGTGGTAGAGTTGTCAGCCTGCAACCCAGAAATTGTGGGTTCGATTCCAGCTTCCACCTGCTACATGTCGTTGTGTGGGCACAACACTTGGGCAAGACACTTCACCTACCTTGCCTACTGGTGTTGGCCAGAAGGGCCGATGGCACGATATGGCAGCTTTGCTTCTGTCAGTCTGCCCCAGGGAAGCTGTGGCTATAATCATAGCTTCCACCAGTGTGTGTGAATGTGAGAGTGAATGAATAATGGAGTTGTAAAGCGCTTTGAGAGTGTTGAAAAGCGCTATATAAATGCAAGCCATTATTATTAGTGTTCTTAGATGACTTGATTGTTTTTTCTCAAAACTTTGGAAGAGCAGGAAGATAGGCTGATGCAAGTACTGACTAGACTCAAGGAGTATGGACTTAAGTTGTCACCTAAGAAATGTAAATTTTTCCAGACAGCCGTTCGCTACCTTGGACACATTGTGTCAGACAAAGGTGTAGAGACCGATCCAGAAAAGACTGCAGCTTTAAAAACCTGGCCAAGATCCGAAAGAGCTTAGATGTTTCTTAGGGTTTTGAGGGTACTATTGGCGGTTCATAAAAGGCTATTCAGACATTGCGAGACCCCTTGATGAGTTAACCCGGGGATTTCCGCCAGTTCAAAAGGGTTCAAAAGTCAAGTACAGATCTGATACATATTTTGACCCTGCACAGCCATTTGAGGGCCGTTGGACACTCGATTGTCAGGAAGCTTTTGAAACCATCATAGACAGGCTTACCTCAGCACCTGTTGTCAGATTTGCTGACCCAACACAGCCTTACATCCTGCATACTGATGCCAGTTCGACTGGCCTGGGAGCAGCATTATACCAAGATCAGGAAGGTCAGCTTAAAGCTATTGCTTTTGCCAATAGAGGCTTGTCACAAAGTGAGTCTAAATATCTGCCCATAAACTGGTGTTCCTCGCTTTAAAATGGTCTGTGAATGAGAAGTTTCAGGATTACCTCTATGAGAGTGAGTTTACTGTTGTTACAGACAGTAATCCTCTCACCTATATATTGACATATGCCAAGTTGGATGCTACTAGTTACAGATGGCTGGCTGTTCTGTCCAGCTATTCTTTCAAGCTCCAGTACCGATCTGGCAAGCAGAACTTGGATGCGGATGGGTTATCTAGGCGAACTCACGGTAGGTTGGTTAATGATGCCCAAAAAGAACTAGAGCAATTCAATTCAGTTTATTTATATAGCACCAATTCGCAACAGATGTCATCGCAAGGCTCTTAACAAGAAGTCATTTCAATACATTTATACAAACATTCCAATCAGTTAAAAAGTTTCCTATTTAAGGAATCCCAGCAGATTACATCAGTCATGGGCGTGAGGTTGGGCAGACTTTCCAACCACAGCAATCCTTCAGCAATCCCTCATACTGAGCAAGCATGTAGCGACAGTGGAGAGGAAAAACTCCCCTTTAACAGGAAGAAACCTCCAACAGAACCAGGCTCAGTAGGAGCGGCCATCTGCCACGACCGTCTGGGGGTTTGAGAAGACAGAGCAGAAACACAAAAGGAACAGAAGATCCGATATAAGAGTACTCTATGTTACAGAAAGTAAAAAGTTGATAACAGGACACAGTGGATGTTCAGTTACTGGGAGGATCATCCCAGTCGATGCCCCCCGTCCAACAGGGCATTGCAGCCAAGCAGGATACCAGGCCAGGTATATCTTCTATGGAGAGAAAAACACTGAGAGAACACAAAGTTAATAGTCGAAATAGCAGAATGTACGGTAATACAACCGGAGAGTAGTAGTAGAAAAGGAAGTACCAGAGTGAAGAAAATTGGTAAGTCTGTCCTCCAGCAGTCTAAGCCTATAGCAGCATAACTACAGAGCTAGCTCAGGATGACCTAAGCCACTCTAACTATAAGCTTTATCAAAAAGGAAAGTTTTAAGCCTGGCCTTAAAAGTAAACAGAGTGTCTGTCTGCCTCACGGACTAAAACTGGGAGCTGGTTCCACAGGAGAGGAGCCTGATAACTAAAAGATCTGCCTCCCATTCTACTTTTAGAAATCCTAGGAACTACAAGTAAACCTGCAGTCTGAGAGCGAAGTGCTCTGTTGGGAACATATGAAACAATTAGATCTCTGATGTATGATGGAGCTTGATTATTAAGGGCTTTGTACGTAAGAAGAAGGATCTTAAATTCTATTCTGGATTTAACAGGTGTGGAGGAAATTCTGAGGAGTCCTGGTGAGATTAAAACGATCAGCTGGTTTCAACAAAGTTTATTACTTGCAGCAAGGAGAAGTCAAAAGAGACTCTACAGTTATTACAAAGACATGAGTATATATCTGTAACTCATACACCTGAACCACCCTCTCCCATCCTCATGAACCGATTAACCCTAGTTCCTCAGTTAGTGTCTAACGAGAAAAAACCTCCTTATTAGGGTTTTCCATCAAGCTACAAGGAGCTGAACATCTCCAAGGTCAGAAGATAACTCTCAATTGATAAAAACAGTTTCGGTTGCAAGAGCTGAGAAATCAGAACACAAGTAACTCTGAAATATATGTCTTTAACTGAATAAAAACATTTTAAAGAAAGGAAACAAATCAGTGAAATAATAAGAATAAACAAAGAAATTTATTTCACACAGGGAGCCAATGAAGGGAAGCTAAAACAGGAGAAATGTGATCTCTCTTTTTGATATTCATCAGAACTCTTGCTGCCGCATTTTGGATCAACTGAAGGCTTTTAATAACATTTTGTGGACTTCCTGATAGTAAAGAATTACAGGAGTCCAGCCTTGAGGTAACAAATGCATGGACTAGTTTCTCAGCATCACTCCTGGACAGGATGTTTCTAATTTTAGCAATATTCCAGAGGTGAAAGAAGGAAATCCTAGAAACCTGTATAATACGGGATTTAAATGTCAAGTCTTGGTCAAAAATAACGCCGAGGTTCTTTACGTTATTACTGGGGGCCAATTTAATGCCATCCAGATGAAGTGATTGACTAATCAGTGTCTTTTTTAGAACTTCTGGTCCGAAGGCAGCAACTTCTGTCATGTCAGAATTTAAAAGCAAAAAGTTTAGATTCATCCATGTTTTTATGTCTTCCAGACATGCCTGTAATCTACCTAACTGACTGGGTTCATCAGGATTTATGGATAAATATAGTTGTGTATCATCGGCATAGCTGTGGAAATTTATCCCATGTGGTCTAATGATTCTACCAATTGGGAGCATATATATGGTGAAAAGAATTGGTCCAAGCACAGAACCCTGTGGAACTCCACAAGTAACCCTTGTGGGTGAAGAAGATTGATCATTAAGATGAACAAACTGGAATCTGTCAGACAAATATGATTTAAATCAGCCTAGTGCTGTTCCTTTGATCCCTGCAACATGTTCAAGCCTTTCTAAGAGAATATTGTGATCGACTGTGTCAAAAGCAGCACTGAGATCTAACAAAACCAGAACAGACACCAGTCCATTATCTGAGACCATGAGAATATCATTAGTAACCTTCACCAGTGCTGTTTCAGTGCTATGATGAGCTCTAACACCTGACTGAAACTCTTCAAACAGCTCGTTACTGTTTAGATGCTCCCAGACTTGATTAGCAACAATTTTCTCAAGGATTTTGGATAAGAAAGGAAGGTTAGATATAGGTCTGTAATTCACTAAGTCATCTTGATCAAGGGAAGGTTTCTTGAGTAAAGGTTTAATTACAGCTATTTTAAATTCTTGTGGTACGTATCCGTTTACTAAGGATAGATTCATCATATCTAAAATGGGGCCAGGAACCAAATGGAACACTTCTTTAAATAATTTGGTTGGGATTGGGTCCAACATACAAGTTGAAGGTTTAGATGAGGCTAATATTTTTGACAATTCCAAAAGCTCGACTTAATCAAAACAGCCTAAGCACAAATGAGGTTCTACAGTTCTTTAGGATTTTGCGTCATTTACTGAGGAAGAAGTAATCATGTTTGGGAGGATGCCAATGATTTTATTTTTAATAGAATTAATTTTATTTATGAAGAATCCTATAAAATCATCACTGCTAAGAGCTGGGGGAATAGTTGGCTCAACAGAGCTATGACTCTGTTTAAGTTTGGCAACTGTACTAAAAAGAAACCTAGGATTGTTCTTATTCGCCTCTATTAATGATGAAAAATATGCTGTTCTAGCTTGTCGAAGGGTCTTTTTATACAGCAGTAGACTGTTATTCCAAGTTAAATAGGAATCCTCTAGATGTGTAGAGCGCCATTTTCTCTCCAACTTCCTAGTATTCTGCTTTAAAGTATGCAACTCTGCGTTAAACCAAGGAGTCAGCCTCCTATGGCTAGCCACTTTCTTTTTTAAGGGGGCTACACTATCTAATGCCAAACGCAATGAGGACGTAACGCTGTGAACCAGACCATCAATTTCTGAAGGGTTAGAGATAGAATTGCTGCCATCCACTGTGTTACTCTGAGACACTGAGGAAAGTAAGAATGGGACAGATTCTTTAAAAATTGTTATAGCATTGTCTGATAAAGCTCTACTATAATGAAATTTTCTTTCAGATTTAAGATGGTCAGTTAAAGTAAATTCAAAAGTTATTAAGAAGTGGTCAGACAAGACCGGGTTATGTGGGTGGACTGTTATTTTCTCACACTCAATACCGTATGTCAGTACAAGGTCCAAAGTGTGTTTACCCGAGTGGGTCGATCCCTGTACTTTTTGAGTAAAGCCAATTGAGTCTAAAATAGCACTAAAGGCTGCATTCAGGCTATCACTTTCAATATCCACCAAAAGTGTCAAGTAACGAAGTACAAATACTTCGTTACCTTACTTAAGTAGAAATTTTGGGTATTTATACTTTACTGAAGTAATAATCTATGGGCCTACTTTTTACTTTTACTCAAGTCTTTTATTAAGAAGACACACAAAAAAACGATCTAAAAATGCGCCAACTGGATAGAATTTGACAGCGGTTTGATCATAATTTTAAACATCTACCATTCGGACACCCTGCTTGTATGCGATCCATTGCATAGCTACTGTGCACACAGGGGTCCCGTTAACCGAATATTTTCCATATTAGTCTGTTTTTTGTTTTTGTTTTACAACGGTGACAGAAAATCCAAAGGACACTTGTCAATTGACATATTTATTAATATTGCTACTCCCCTTTGTCTGGAGTTATAGCATGCAGAAAACACATTAGGAAACTCAGGGGATTTAAGATCATCTGCAGCTGAGGTAGATTTATGGGTTTCTTGTAATAAGACGACATCTGCCTTCAATCTTTTAAGCTGGTTAAGAATCTTTTTTTTTTTTTTACGTGTCCTGTTTGGCAGTGTGGAGCTCAGAATTAGTGTCTGAGTACCAAGTAGAAGCCCAACAGATTTACTTTCACAAGCGGAGCAGTACAGCTTTTGCTATAGTACTCCACTTGATATATGTGTGAAAAATCTTTATTATGAATTGTTGGGGTTTTTATTTCCTGATGTTATGGACACGGAGACGGAAAATTAAGGAGAAGAAAGAAAGAAGATGAAGAAGAGAGGTCGGAAACAAAAATCCAAGAGAGAGGGTGAGTTGAAAATACAAGAGAGGACGGGGAACAAAGAAAACACAGGAAGACATTGAAGTCTGCCTCCATACCCACAGGATGACAGAGAGAGGGGGAGAAATAAAACAAAACACGAAAAAGGAACATCGACAAAACAAAACAAACATTGTGAACTAAGAATTACACAACCACATCAGACAAAAATAGATATAAAATACATCAACAATGTCACAGAAAAACTCATGGTCCCGATTAATCAAGCTCTAGTAATGATAACCTCAGCCCAAGAATATATCCTTAAACACCAGAGACCCCACATCTATGTGTGTGTGTTAGCATGCACCACAAAGCCCCACGGACCCCAAGGCAGTCCCCCCAGCCCCATCCCAGAAGGGGAACTAAAGCCACCATGACATTCGCTCTACTCTCAAAACACAAAAGACACTAGACACCCAGGTTGAGTTGAGGAGACCAAACCCAGCGCCCCACCCACCTGGCCTGCACGCCCACCACCCAGCCAATCCACCCGCAAGTCCGACCGAACCCAGCCAAATGCTCAACCCCAGCGCCCCGCACAAAGACCAAGACCCAGGAGCCGAGTCCCGCGCAAAAAAGGACTGATCTGGCCCAGAAACATTCGTTGACCTGTATAGTGTACTCTATGAAGGATTTTGTATTGTATTAATTGCAAATGAGGATTTTTTTTTATTTTAAAGGTTCTTAAACATATCTGAGACCAGACGTTTTGGTCAAAGCTTGCTGATAAATCCACCTCCCATTTTGAAATAGGGATGGCTATTGATTAATCTAATGTAGATAAAGTTTTGTATATTTTAGACAGCAATTTGGGGGGGTTGAGATTAAGAAAATCTAAAACTCTTGCTGGAATTTGTAATTCAGCTGTATTGAGCCTAAATTTACCTTTAATAATAGATTTAATTTGTTGATATTCTAAGAATTTGTTTTTATCAATTCCATATTGTGTAATTAATGTATTAAATGGGATAAAGTCTGTTCCATCAAATATATGTTCCAGGTATTCAATTCCATTGCACCTCCAGACTGGGAAACTTATCATACATTTTTTTTGCAAGATGTCGGGGTTATTCCAGATGGGTGTACGTCTGCATGGGATTATTGTGGACTCTGTCATTTTTAGAAACTCCCACCATGCTGTCAGAGAGGAGCTGATATTTATGCTTTTAAAGCATTCATATTGTTTTATATTTGAGCTAATAAATGGTAGGTCTGAAAGTTTTATCTTGTTACATAGTGTCTGTTCTACGTCTATCCAGGACTCGTCTAGGTAGCTATGTTTTAACCATCTTGATATGTATTGGAGCCTGTTGACTAAGAAATAATGATGGAAGTTTGGTAGATCTAGACCTCCTTTTTCTTTGGTCTTCTGCAGTGTTTTTAAGCTGATATGTGGGGGTTTATCTTTCCAAAGAAATTTAGAGACAGAGGAGTCCAGAGATCTAAACCAGTCTAGTGATGGTTTACTTGGGATCATTGAGAATAAGTAGTTGATTCTGGGCAAAACCATAATTTTTATTGAAGCAACCCTTCCCATAAGTGATATGGGTAGAGATTTCCATCTAGCAAGATCATCTTCCACTTTTTTTAAAAGTGGGATGTAGTTTAGCGTTATTAAATCTGCCAGTCTTGGTGAGACATCGATACCTAAATAGGTAATATTCCTGACTGCAGTTGTGTATTAGTTGGATTCTGGACAGAACAATTGATTGGAAGAACTGTAGATTTTAACCAATTTATAGAATAATCTGAAACATTTGAGTAAGAGTTTATCAACCCGATTACCTGAGAGAAAGAGGTTTGTGAATGCTGGAGAAAAAGTAATACATCATCTGCATAAAGACTGATTTTATGTTCTATGTTATTGCATTTTATGCCTTTAATATTGTGAGTTTGCCTGATCGCTGCAGCTAGTGGTTCAATAAAAATAGCGAACAGGGAGGGAGAGAGAGGACATCCCTGCCTGGTACCTCTCTGAAGAGAAAACCTAGATGATGTTTGGTTATTTGTTCTGATACACGCTGTTGGTGAACTGTATAATATTTTCAACCAGTTTATAAAAGAATTTCCAAAGCCAAATTTATGTAAGGTTACAAATAAGAATTTCCAGTTAACTCTATCAAATGCTTTTTCTGCATCTAAAGATAATATATTAGTTTTAATGTTTTTACAGTTAGAAAAATCTATTAAATCTATTAAATCTATTAAATCTATTAATCTACGTGAATTTGTGGATGAATGTCTCCCTTTAATAAAACCAGTTTGATCAGGATGGTTTATAAGAGGGGTTACTTTCTCTATCCTTTTTGCGAGGGCTTTGCAGATTATTTTAAGATCAACATTAATGAGGGATATGGGACGATAGCTGGTAGGAAACACAGGGTCTTTACCTGATTTTAGTAGAAGACTAATGTAGGCAGAATTCATATTTGGTGGGAGTCGGCCATTTTCCTTGGTTTCCTGCAGCATTCTGTGGAATGTTGGTGCCAGAATATTCCAGAATTCTTTATAGAACTGCTGGAAATCCATCTGGGCCTGGAGCCTTATTATTGGGCATGCCTTTGAGGGCCTCCTGGAGTTCAGCCGCTGTTAGTGGTGAATCCAGGGCCATCGCTTGACTTTCAGATAATTTAGGTAGTGTTATGTTATCAAAAAAATTTTCAATTTCATGATCCGATGGATTTATCTCTGGTGAGTATAAAGGCTTGTAAAATTCTTTAAATGTGTTGTTTATTCTTCCAGGATCATATACTGTATTCCCGGTCTGATCTTTAATAGCAGATATAGTTGTTTTTTCTTTATAAATTTTTAGCTGGTTAACCAAAAATCTACCTGATTTATTACCTTGTTCAAAGTTTTCTATCCTAAGTCTTTGAATAAAGAACTGGGTCAGTTTATTAATAATTTGATTTAATTCTAGCTTTGCTTTACGGATTTTGCCTAGTCTCTCCTCATCTAGAGAAGCTTCTAATGAGTTAATAGTTTCTTCTAATTCCTGAATACGTTTTTTTTTCCATTTTCATTTTATTTGATGAGAATGAGATTATTTTACCTCTAATCAAAGCTTTTCCTGCCTCCCAAAGAATGGATGGCGACGTACCAGGGAGGTCATTATATTCTAAATAAGAAGCCCACTCTTTTTCAAAATATTTAATAAATTCTTTATCCTTAAGTAAGGATATATTAAATCTCCAATTTTTGCTTTGAGGTGTTTCTGTTTTATTTACTAAAGTTAGAGAAACGAGCAAAATCGCTATCAGCTATAGGGTGTATCTCAGTGTCTGAAATGTCAGTCAACAGTGAGCTGCTGACTAACAAATAATCCAGTCGAGAATATGAATGTGGACATTTGAGAAGAAAGTTTATTTTTGTCATTGGGGTGAAGTGATCGCCATGCATCACAAAGTCCATAATCGCTCATGTACTGTTTGACTTTATCTATAGATTTCCAGCTGCGCTAAGTCCCTGCTGTGCTGAGCCTGTCTATTTCTTCATTTAAACCAAAGTTGAGGTCGCCCCCAAGAAGAAGTGAGCAATCCATGTGTTCAAGGAGCACAGAGAAGAAGGAATGAAAGAATGAGGGGTCATCAACATTTGGACCATATATACTGACAATACATAACTTTTGGTTATGTATAGATAGTTTTACTATAATAAATCTACCCTCCGAATCTGTAACTGTATCTATTACTGTAAAATTAAAATTTTTATTTATTAATATTGCTACTCCCCTTTGTCTGGAGTTATAGCATGCAGAAAACACATTAGGAAACTCAGGGGATTTAAGATCATCTGCAGCTGAGGTAGATTTATGGGTTTCTTGTAATAAGACGACATCTGCCTTCAAACTTTTAAGCTGGTTAAGAATTTTTTTTTTTTTTTTACGTGTCCTGTTTGGCAGTGTGGAGCTCAGAATTGGTGTCTGAGTACCAAGTAGAAGCCCAACAGATTTACTTTCACAAGCGGAGCAGTACAGCTTTTGCTATAGTACTCCACTTGATATATGTGTGAAAAATCTTTATTATGAATTGTTGGGGTTTTTATTTCCTGATGTTATGGACACGGAGATGGAAAATTAAGGAGAAGAAAGAAGGAAGATGAAGAAGAGAGGTAGGAAACAAAATGTCATGAGAGAGGGTGAGTTGAAAATACAAGAGAGGAAGGGGAACAAAGAAAACACAGGAAGACATTGAAGTCTGCCTCCATACCCACAGGATGGCAGAGAGAGGGGGAAAAACAAAACAAAACACGAAAAAGGAACATCGACAAAACCAACCAAACATTGTGAACTAAGAATTACACAACCACATCACACAAAAATAGATATAAAAATACAACAACAATGTCACAGAAAAACTCATGGTACCGATTAATCAAGCTCTAGTAATGATAACCTCAGCCCAAGAATATTTCCTTAAACACCAAAGACCCCACATCTATGTGTGTGTGTGTTAGCATTCTGGTGCATATAAGGTTTCTCCATAAGAGTGTTCGATAGTTGGTGTGAGCAGACATCAATCCGTCTCCCAGTAATCGATGCAGACATGAAGGAGATCGGAGCAAAGACGTCCAGAGCCCCATGCGGACCCGGGCGCGGCCGACCGCATCCCCCAAGAGAGGAGCAAAGGAGAACCCCAGGGGAACATCCAGCGGCCACTATGCAGGGGCCCGGGGGGCAGCAGTGACGAGCCCACGGGCCCCGCCGGCAACGGACCGGGGGAGCCGGGGCCCAGGGGCACCCCACCCCCCAGCAGGGACCCGACAAGGGACCGGCAGACGAGGGGCCCCCGGCACTGCAGGGGCCGCGGCCGGCCGCCGTGCGACGCCTCCGCCCTTGGCCAATCCCCACCGCCAACATCCCAGCGCCCCACCAATAGCCGCAGAGGACGGACAGCATCCCCAGGCCGGGCTCAGCCAGCATCTGGACGCCAAGTTGTACCAGCTCCCGGGTCCTGGTTCCGCGCAACGCAGGGCGCCGAGACCAGGCATCCAACGAGGGCCAGGGCCGGTCCAACCCGCCAATGAACCGGCCACGCACAGTGTGCACAGAACAGGTCACGCACCAGGTCCAAACTGGATTGACCACCGGCACACCGGTAGGCAGGGGCCCACGTCACCGGCGGGGAGTGACGGGGCCCCCCCTCCTCCTCCCACTCACCCCTCCCCCCCGTCCATTCTAGTTAAGAATCTTAACTCTTTTCTCTCTGGTGCCAGCTCCATGAACATTCCACGTGACAAACCTTAGAGTAGTCATAGTTTTGAGATAAAAGTTGTAAAGTCCATATCACCATAGAAACTGATAAACACAGGTGTATTATTAGTTTGTGCTTGGGGTTGCCTGATTGAAAATCCAAAAGCCGAGATATAAGAAAGAGAGAAATAGAAGAAAGTTGTGAAGGTGTGAAGGGTGAGGGTGAGGGTGAGAGAGAAAGAAATAGTTATGTTATGAAGAAATGCTGTGTGTGTGTGAGTGATAAAAGAAGGAAAAAGGAGTGAAATTTGGTGATAGACATGTAAAGATGAGAAAAGAAAAAAGAGCCAGTAACCCAGTGCTTAGCCCTGGCCCCGCCCACATTGAGTAATGTAAACAACTTTACAGAGCTGTGCTAACATTACATTATAGTTGACTGATAAAACAACTCTTATCTGACCAGTGTTACATGACTAATAAAGCCAAAGAGTAAGCTGGGGGTCCCTGAACAGCTGCCCATTAACATACAGTTTATCTACCACTTCTGTAGCTCTGGTGCCTTCACTGATATATTTCTTCCTGATTGGGAACAAAACGTGCCTTCTATCCAGGATTTCCTTTGGATATTGATCGTTAACGCTGTAATTCTTTCCCCGCAGCTCTCTGCCCTGGCCTCTGACCTGCTTTTTTTGCTTGTAATGCTCGAATTTTGCAACAATTGGTCGCGGCTGGCTGTTGTTGGGCTTCTTACCTCCGAGCCGGTGGACGCGGTGAAAAGTGATGTTTTTTACCGTGTCGCTTGGGAGCTTTAACTGATGTTGGAGAAAATCTCGGACGGTGGATTCAGCGTCGTCCTCAGCCTGTTCTGGGATCCCGGAAAAAACAAGATTGTCCCGCATTCCCCTGGCCTGTATATCCAAGATAGTTTCTTTCATCCTCTTACTTTCTCCGGACAGCTGCGTCATTCCCTCGGTGAGTTTCTTTACACCGTCTCTAGGCGTTTGGTTTTCTGCAGCGAGCGATGCTACCTGTTGTTGGCTGAACTCCAGGGATTCCCTTAGAGCATGAAACTCTTTGTGTAGAACCTCAACCAGGCCCAGACGGGCGTCTAGGCTGGTTAGCTTCTTATCTATTGAGTCCAGGACATCGCTGTAGCTTTTCTCTGGAGAGATAGTGGAGGTGCTGGCCTCAGAACGAGTGCGTTTTTGTGATGGTGTGCTTGTAGGCACAGCAGAGGTTGATTTCTGTGGCTTGCCCATAACAATGTTGTCAAAGCACTCGTCCAAGTAGCTTTCCAGGCTGTGCAAGGTTTCCTCGTCCAGTTTGTTTATGGAGAAATACAAAATAATGGTTATTATTATTAAACGTTTGCTATATTTGGCTCAAATGTTATGGTTTGTTTTTACCCAAGTTTGTTTGTTTTACCAGTTTACCGCCATATTACTTACGCACAGCTCTCGCGAGATCTCAGCAGCAGCTCATCTCAGCTTAAGCCTCTCTAGAGTTGTAGCTCTACCTTAGAAAGAAAATGGCTCCAAAATTGCTAAATTATTATTCACATCTATACCTTTCCCCATATTATTTTGTTTATACCAGAACACGAGAATAGTTAAAGTGTAACTGAACCCCACCCCACCGAAGTTTATTACTGTCGATTACATGCAGACTGTCTCGCGCTAGCTAAGTGCAGGCAAAAGGCTAAGAGAAACGTGACCGGACTGTGTGGATGCAGCTGTTAGCTAACGCAGCTAGCCACGTAGCTGTTCGTGAGTTCCCGACCTGGAAACGAGAGGACGCAAACCAGATAGCGCTCTGAGCTACCAGGGATGCTCAGAGTTCCTCTGGCAACGTTGGATAATCACCAGAGATTGTGTGGATATCGGTGTGGACACCTGTGTGCACTTCCATTCTCATCTGGACTGAGGTGAACTGACTGGAACATTGTTCTTGGAAAAGGTACTTCTCTGCTTCTTTTTGTTTCAACTCTGTTGAGTGAAGGACCTGTAAGTTTTGGGTTCCAACGATCCCGACCCATGAATCAGGCCTGCAACGTTTATTTTTTTATAAGGTGTGCCGGCTTTTATTATTTTTTATAAAAGTGAAGCATTAAGTGAAAAAGACAGTTGGGTAAAATATTTTATTTCTGAAGAAAACACTGCTTTTTGAACTGTCATTGTAAAGTGGTAATTTCTTTCTAACCAAAGGGCACAGACATTTTATTTATTTTATCCTGTGTTTATTTCCAATTATTTTATTTAATTAAAGTGGGAACTTATTTTTACCTTAAGGTGTCTGTTGTGATTTTGAGTAGAATTTGCCATTTGTTCAGTTATTTACAATAATTTTGGTAACTGTATTAGTCCAAGTTTGAAGTTAAAGGTGTTTAGTGACCCATATATTTAATCTAGAATATCTCACATGAATACGAGAGTATACCTGAAACGAACCTAGGGCCCATCCTCACATGAGCAGGATATGAAGGGCTATATATATATATATTGTTGAGAAGGTGTTTTCACTCTAATTTAAAGCCTCTCTTAAAGGAACAGACACACATTTAATTTATGACCCTGGGCTCTCTCTGAGCTCTCATTACAAGTTCCCGCTTGCTCGTTCATTTCTGTAAAAAGGAGCAACAAGAACAACAAACAACAATTATATATTTTAACAGCGAGACATCGTTCGCTGGACTCAGTTCTAGTAACTGAGTACAGGTTTATCTCAGCATAAGGTTTTTATTGAAAGTTGAGTTTCCATGAAACTCCTCCCACATAGATCTTCGTTCACAGAATGGTCACAGCTTCTTCACACAAGGCACACAGGATGTACCACATTCTTCTTGATTGTTCACTGTTTCTAAGTGTTTCCACATGCACTACAGAATTAAACCCTAATACAACATTAACAGAATTTCTATCTCTTCTTCCCGGAGAACGGCTAAAAGGGAGAGCCGAGTTGTTCCGATGGAACATCGTGGAGGATCTTGTGTCTCTCACTTTTGGCCATCGAGGACGTTGGAAACATTTATATAATTGGATTCATGATAACCGGATATCTGCTGATTATCGCAGGTGGATTTTCTGAGGTATCGTAAACTTCAAGCTTAAAGGCAGCAATTGGCAGGCTGCCTGGGCTACAGGAAGGTTGCTGTGCTGTCAACACTCAGACTATTTGTGATGTGCGAGCAAAATTGGACTCGTTTCACTGCTTGGGTAATAACTTGGAGAAGTTCTCAGCCGGCTGGAAGGTAATCTGACCCACGATTTGGCCATTTGGACTGAACTCGGACCACTGACAGACTCTAAGGCAAGAGAAAAAGTGATCTTCGCCTGTCTCTAAAACAACTTCTTATCTACTGGAATTCGACTCCCTGGTCTTGGTAGACCAAACAAAAACTCCCTTGGATGTGTGTGCAAAAGGACGCTCCATCCCACCCCACTCCCCCATCCCCCACATGAGCCTGTGAGCTCCCTGACTCAGCCCCAAGGTTGTATATTACATCACAGGCGACAGACTCTGGGATTGAACTGAGAGGAGTTTCATTGTCTCACATTAATGCACACATACATGCACGCACGCTCACGCCACAGCTACAGACATGCACGCAGTCCTGGATTTCAACATGCTCGCGGTACCCTAAGGCTCCTGCCCACTCTTCAGACAGCGAAATGATGGGCGCGTGCTTTGGATGGCCGCGACCGGTTTCTCTGTACGGAGGGTTCCCGAACCTCCCCCCCGTCCCATTTGTGTTCTCATATGTTATGACCGATACATGTGCTTATATGTTTTTGCAGTGGTTTTTTCAGCACCTCGGCTCGGCTCCCTGTAGGGGGCTGGGCTGAGTTGCCTTTTTTTTCCCCCTGTTCACCCCCCCTCCTATTGTGAATCATTTCTATCTGCTAAAAGGGGCGCTGGTAAAGCCGGCTGCTACCGCGGTTTTCCAAATCCTGTAATGTGTTAATGTTTGTAATTGTTTGTATGATCTTGGATTGGTTGTACCGAAACTTAATTTCCCCACGGGGATTATTAAAGTATCTCTTATCTTATCTTATCTTATCTTATCCCTCTTTTGATCTCTTAAAATAAGAGATCACTATATATAAGGAAAAATGTCAGGCATCACACTTATAGAATCATATCAATTTTGAGTCCATCTTCTCTGGAACTTTTCGGATCAGCAGTCAATTCATCTTGTTCTGGCCGGGAATTGTGGTCGCCCGGCTCGCTCTTCTATGACCTAAGGTGAGAGGTTGCCAGCACCTATATGCAGCTAAAGTGTATCTTTTCAGTAGCCTTGAGTTTGAAAACTCTAAGGACTGCACGCAGACCAGAGGATCGTTCTGCCCCATTTGGCAGGGGTCTCAGCTTCTTTTCCTTCAAACCCTGCTGCCCCAGCTGGGCAACTCTGCGCTCCAAGCTGCCCTGCCACCTGATGGTGCAGGTGTGCTGAAGTTGGAAACCTCTCAGCAGAGGGTTCAAGTAGGTTGTGTGGTCTGCTCATTGCTGTTCTGCACACGCTCTGGCTTGCTGCTCCTGGATGTCCTCTCAGGTTCGTCCTGGCTCCTGGAGTGCATTGGCTCCAGCCTTTTTCTTTAGTCCGATTACCTGAGAGATCGTGGTCTGGTTGGCTGCTGGTCTCTCACCTGGTCAACAAAGCCTAAAAGAACAGCTCGCAACTAATTTGCTTTTTCTGTTTGCTTTATCCATAATTGTATCTAATTTGAGATTCATTTCTTATGGATTTGTCCTTTTTAAAAAAAAATCAAATCCCTCACTCACCTCATAGTTTTAAGTAGTGCCGCACTGATCGGCCGCACTAACACAAAATCAAATTATTATCCAGACTGCTTACAAACTAGGTCTATCTGTAGAAAAAGCTAACACTTTTGCTGTATGTAAATCACAAAAATCATCATTGATGCAAAGTGCACTCCAAAAATCCTGTATCAAAAGTGAGCAACACTGGAACAACCTAGACCAGTTGAGACAAGTAGACCGTTTTGTTTTCCACCTCCCTTTGGAATCAGTCTTAAACACCACTTTTCTTAGACTGCTTTCCCTACATATAGTAATGGTCTCTGCTTTCCCTATATCTAGTTATGGTCACTGCCTTTTACAATGGGTTAAGTGTATCTAACTCAGTCTCTACAGCCATTGTTGTGGTCAAAAATATTTGGAATGGCCCCTTCCACCTGGGTGATGACCAATTTTCTGTTTACAGCTTTTAATCAGGATCCAGTCACCTACTTTCAGCTCAATTCTTCCTGTAGGAATATAGGATAATCTGGCATATGATTAGTTTGCTTTTATAACTCATGTAATTATCAGTATTTTGATCATGAAAACTCCCAGATCTTAATCAAATTGTTTTTTTAGAAGAGAGTATACCAATCTAAGGAATTCTATATCTCACCCATAGATTATTTCAAATAGAATGAGGCCAATATTCAAATTTGGTATTGTATGCATTTATAATTTACCAAATCAAGACAATATCCAATTTTGTCCCGTTTCTTCCATTGCTTTTTTTTTTCAATTTGCAACATTTTATCATAAAGTCATTAATCAGTTTGTAATTGTTCCTCTTATTTTAATATACCAAACTGTAGGAAGGATAAGGTCTCATCAAATTCATTGAATTACTTGGTGTTATATTCATATATAACTTTATCATAACCAAACAGTATCTCCAATTCTGTTTAGTCTTATCCATGGCCTTTCTTAATCTGCTTGTATAATCCAATTGTCTCTTAAAAATGATCTATAATCTTTGTCCTATTTTATCAATTATTTCATTCACAAAATGTGTTCTGTTACCACTATAGATCATTTGTGGATATCAAATCTAGGCATTATTTCTCTAAACAACATTTTTGCAACAGTTAGTGTATCTAAATATTTCGCTGTTAACATTACAAATCCATTAGGAGAAATGATCTTTTCTTACCAAATAGAGCTTCTTCAGTACAGCCTTTGTTTGCTCAAAGCTGTTTCTTAATTTTATATGGGAAGCTTTTCTTTTTTTCATGTCTGACACACTTCTTGTCCACAAACTAATCAGTTTGAGAATTGAATTGTCCGTAAGAAATGCTTTAATTAGTTCGCCACTAGAGGTCACCATACCCCTGTTCCTCATTGTTGGCTAAATGCCAAAAACATGCGAAGTTCAATTTGAATCTTCTGTAACAATAATATGATTTTATCTTCATCTGATTACAAACTTCAGTTAAAACTTACATTTTTCTCTTTCCAAGTTGAACAATTCTTTGGTAGCTGTCCCGTTTCAAGAATTTTATGAAAATCTACAATTTGAATAATTAATTTATCCCCTACAGAGAATATGTCCAACTTCAAATGAAATAGGAAATCTCTTCCTAACAAATTAGAAAATAATCTCTAGATAATATGATTAACACAACAGATTTTTCCTGTAGCAAAATCTATTATTTTTATTTCATTTGTCTAACAACTCAATCTCTTTTTTAGTGGAAAACAAAATTAAATTTTTTTTTCTCCATCTGGCTTCACTAACTTCCTACCATTTTGTCAATGAGATAATCAGCAAGTGATATTTCCATAACAGAATATCACATCTCTATTCCTTGCTCTCTGCTTATCTGCTCCTTCATAAAGATTCTACAAATTAGCTTATTATTATGATTATATGTGGAAGAGTCTGTTGCTAGATGCCCAAAACGTGGTAACCATTCTCAACTCAGATTGGGGCGAGGGCCGGCCACCTCTCCCAATCTCAGGTGTAGGTCCAGACATCTTTCCTGCTTAATCAGACCCTTCATTTTGTCCCATTAGCAACAACTCCATTGAGTGTAAATATTGAAGTGCGCTTAAACTCAGTGTGCTACGGTAACTAAAGTTGAATTTTGGAGTGCGTTACTACGTTCCTTACTACGGTAATCCCATAACGAACATTTCTTCTCTTTTTGTCAGTCTCTAACCCAGCGCATTACAAGATTGTTTACTTTCAACAGGTATCTTATCTATCATTAAAATGTTAGAAGCAAGCATCTGAAGCTGCCGCTTGTTACAAAGAATAAATTCACGTAGCCACCCAGCTGCTACCCCACAGGACCTGTAGACATCCGCCTGTATATCAAAATAAAATCACTCTGCTCATAATCCGTCATTTTTAAACAATTTTTTTCCTACTATATGAGAGATCTCACAGACATCCTATGAATATCATTAAAAATATTAGCTAAGTTTTTTAAATTATTATTATATAGTAAAAGTTGCCGCTGCACTTAAGAAATCCCAACCTTTTGTATACAGAGAGAATCACGCAGCTAAAACATCCCCCTCCTTATCAGCTAGCGGGGGGAGGTGTGTTCCTTCCCTTCTGCCTTCCTGCAGTTGGATAACCTTTAACAATTTTGAAACGCATGATCAATCTGGTTTCAAACAATACTTTCTCAGAAAGTCCATTTCAGTTGGTTTGTTTATTAACAGAACAACTAACGACCCATTGTTGAGGGACAGAGGGGGTTCTTGTTTATTATCAGAACGGCCCTTCCTTGAGGGGAAGGGGGTCGCTTGTTTAAGATAATTCATTTAGATCACAGTAAAGTTTACCTTACTCTTCATAGAATTTTTTCAAAATATGGAAGTGATTTTTCTCTTTTCTTTTATTTTTCTTTTGGCAGAACTTTAGGAGAAAACAAAGTTTAAAACATTTTTCATCCTCCCAAGTGCTAAAAAACACATTAGCTTCATGCATGAACCCCTCCTTTTTCTCTTCTTCACTCCTTCAAGAGGAATTCCTTTGTTTGAGACGCCAAATGTCTAATTCTTCAATTTTGATCTTTTTAATTTTATTTTATATCGCCACTACCAAGAAGTGCGCAAAATTACGTAGTCAATCGTCCTTCAAATTCATAATCTTTATTTTAAAGAAATGTATTGTCTTTTCTCTTACATAAATTTTGCATCTCCTTTAAATCTGCTTTGCTATTTTTTCCCCATATTTCGATAAGTTACATTTTACTGTTTTTATTTTTCATTTTTAAATATTTATCATTCTCATGTTAATGAAGTAAATTCAGCTTTTATTTCTCTTTGATCTGATCTATTTATCTTATCGCAGTGTTATTTACTCAATCTTCTAACCATGAGACTCCTTTCAGCCAACAGCTGTTTCACCATAGAAATCTCCATTCACACACACACACAACCAGTTTATCACAGATTAATATAATTATGTATTTATTATCATGCTTTTTCATTACTAGTATTATTTAGATATTTTTTATCATTAGGCCTATTTCTAATTGAGATCCCAGACCTCTGCGCGCTTTTGGTGTCCAACTCCATTAACATTAATTTTCAATGTGAGATCCCGGATTATCACGCAAAGATCCCCGCTCTTTATTTGCACAAACTCTTTATTAACACAAACTTGCATTACAAAGGTCCCGGACCTAGTTATTTCTTCTCTCTTATTTTTTATTCTTTCACGCATCAAATTTTTTACTCACTGGCTGTTCTCTCTGTGAAGGAAGACCCCATCATCAACTGTTTCTCCGGGAGGAACTCCGCAATGTTCCGGCCTCCACGTTGAGCTGGAGGTCTCCAGGATCCAGCTGGTCCTAGACCAGGCCATGCACAGGCTCTCAGCAGCCTGCGGCTCCTACCGGAGATCCGGTCAGATTTGGGATCCTGCTCACAGGAACAAGAAATGCCAGGATTCAAATCGCTCTCTGATCTGTGAGTTTTCTTTTTTTAGACATTCCGTGGTTTCTCAATCCACGAGCTGATCCCACTCGGCCTTCTTGGTGTCCAACACACAAGCTTTCAGTAAGAAGCGTCCTAGTTTACCTTAGGGCCGGCCACACCCTGAAACAACAATTATATATTTTAACAGCAAGACATCGTTCGCTGGACTCAGTTCTATTAACTGAGTACAGCTTTATCTCACCATAAGGTTTTTATTGAAAGTTGAGTTTCCATGAAACTCCTCCCACATAGATCTTCGTTCACAGAATGGTCACAGCTTCTTCACACAAGGCACACAGGATGTACCACATTCTTTTTGATTGTTCACTGTTTTTAAGTGTTTCCACATGCACTACATAATTAAACCCTCATACAACATTAACAGAATTTTTATCTCTTCAATATATATATACATGCATATAAATTAAGAATAGTATCACCAAAAGTCTTACAACCTCAGCACAGACAAGATTGTGCAGACCCCTGCAATCTCTAATGACCCCCTTGTGGCACACAAACCTCATGTTGGGAACCACTGTTCTAGAGGCTGAATCGCGCTGACGCACTGGAGACTGGAACTAAAAGCTCCACTTCAGCTAAAGTTTTGAAATCAGGGAACATTTCTCTGACTCAAGTGATCAGAAGTCGGAAAGACTCTGTCATGTTTCAACGTTAAGGAGGACCCAAAATGCAGCAAGTATAAACAAAATAATTTAATGAAAACAAGGACAAGGAACTTACATAACTCAGGAGGATCAAAAGGCAGCAAACGGGAAAAAAACAGGAACCAGACGGGCAACCAGGAAGGCAGGAACCAGAGAGGGAAAAACAGGAACCAGGATGGGCAACAACGAGGGCAGGAACCGGCAAGGGAAGAACGACGACGGACCAGCGAGAGGACCGAATTTATACTGAGGAGGAAATGAGGAAGTGACTGAGAAGACCAATGATCAATTAGTGGGAGTAGATGCAGGTGGGAGGGAGAAAGCAGGTGGAAGTAATCAACTGGGAGACAGAAGACTCTTAAGAAACTAAAGATAAATCTGGAAGGGAATCTAATGAAACACTGGAAAACAAAAGGAGGAATAAAATATAACCACTGAGACTAATGAAGGATAAGTATGAACTTGGGGAAAAGAGATTAACACAAACAACTGCAACCCAACACAAGACCACCAGAGGGAGACAAAGAACAACTAAAACATAATAGAACTAAAGGAAAATTAACAAAACACAAACACCCTGGAACCATGACAGACTCTCTGAACCCAGCTTCATATCGCTTCAGCAGCTGAAAATGTCGGAGCATGCGCTCTTTCGTGTTTGGCATGACACCAGGTTCTTTGAAGCACGTCTTTAACCAGCCGCACCGGTAACAGTCATGTTCCAAAGCTTCGCGGTCTGAGATGATGCCCAGATGGCTTCATGGAAATCTTCTTATTATTAATTTATTGATTCAGTTACTTGTACTCCGTGCTTCAACTCAAACCTAAAAATGTCCTTTTTTGATTACCTTTCTTCTTAGGTAAATCATTGTGCAGGGGGGATGAGCTGCTGCTGAGATCTCGCGAGAGCTGTGCGTAAGTAATATGGCGGTAAACTGGTAAAACAAACAAACTCGGGTAAAAACAAACCATAACATTTGAGCCAAATATAGCAAACGTTTAATAATAATAACCATTATTTTGTATTTCTCCATAAACAAACTGGACGAGGAAACCTTGCACAGCCTGGAAAGCTACTTGGACGAGTGCTTTGACAACATTGTTATGGGCAAGCCACAGAAATCAACCTCTGCTGTGCCTACAAGCACACCATCACAAAAACGCATTCGTTCTGAGGCCAGCACCTCCACTATCTCTCCAGAGAAAAGCTACAGCGATGTCCTGGACTCAATAGATAAGAAGCTAACCAGCCTAGACGCCCTCTGGGCCTGGTTGAGGTTCTACACAAAGAGTTTCATGCTCTAAGGGAATCCCTGGAGTTCAGCCAACAACAGGTAGCATCGCTCGCTGCAGAAAACCAAACGCTTAGAGATGGTGTAAAGAAACTCACCGAGGGAATGACGCAGCTGTCCGGAGAAAGTAAGAGGATGAAAGAAACTATCTTGGATATACAGGCCAGGGGAATGCGGGACAATCTTGTTTTTTCCGGGATCCCAGAACAGGCTGAGGACGACGCTGAATCCACCGTCCGAGATTTTCTCCAACATCAGTTAAAGCTCCCAAGCGACACGGTAAAAAACATCACTTTTCACCGCGTCCACCGGCTCGGAGGTAAGAAGCCCAACAACAGCCGGCCGCGACCAATTGTTGCAAAATTCGAGCATTACAAGCAAAAAGAGCAGGTCAGAGGCCAGGGCAGAGAGCTGCGGGGAAAGAATTACAGCGTTAACGATATCCGAAGGAAATCCTGGATAGAAGGCGCGTTTTGTTCCCAATCAGGAAGAAATATATCAGTGAAGGCACCAGAGCTACAGAAGTGGTAGATAAACTGTATGTTAATGGGCAGCTGTTCAGGGACCCCCAGCTTACTCTTTGGCTTTATTAGTCATGTAACACTGGTCAGATAAGAGTTGTTTTATCAGTCAACTATAATGTAATGTTAGCACAGCTCTGTAAAGTTGTTTACATTACTCAATGTGGGCGGGGCCAGGGCTAAGCACTGGGTTACTGGCTCTTTTTTCTTTTCTCATCTTCACATGTCTATCACCAAATTTCACTCCTTTTTCCTTCTTTTATCACTCACACACACACAGAATTTCTTCATAACATAACTATTTCTTTCTCTCTCACCCTCACCCTTCACACCTTCACAACTTTCTTCTATTTCTCTCTTTCTTATATCTCGGCTTTTGGATTTTCAATCAGGCAACCCCAAGCACAAACTAATAATACACCTGTGTTTATCAGTTTCTATGGTGATATGGACTTTACAACTTTTTTCTCAAAACTATAACTACTCTAAGGTTTGTCACGTGGAATGTTCATGGAGCTGGCACCAGAGAGAAAAGAGTTAAGATTCTTAACTAGAATGGACGGGGGGGAGGGGTGTGTGGGAGGAGGAGGGGGGGCCCCGTCACTCCCCGCCGGTGACGGGGGCCCCTGCCTGCCGGTGCGCCGGTGGTCAATCCGGTTCGGACCTGGTGCGTGCCTGGCCGGGCCTGGGGGGGCCGGTGTGTCGGTCGGCCGATGCGCTGTGCTGATATCTTCCTTTGGTTGGTTGGGGCACCTCTTTTAGAGTTGCCAGGTTTGGGATTGTTGGGTGGTGCCTGCTCGGTGGCTCGGCGGGATGCGGATCCGGCGTCTCTGCTCGTTTGATCACCTGTTCTGTGCGCACCGTGCGTGGCCGGTTCATTGGCGGGTTGGACCGGCCCTGGCCCTCGTTGGATGCCTGGTCTCGGCGCCCTGCGTTGCGCGGGATCAGGACCCGGGAACTGGTACAACTTGGCGTCCAGATGCTGGCTGAGCCCGGCCTGGGGATGCTGTCCGTCCCCTGCGGCTATTGGTGGGGCGCTGGGATGGTGGAGGTGGGGATTGGCCTAGGGTGGAGGCGTCGCGTGGCGGCCGGCCGCGGCCCCTGCAAAGCTGGGGGCCCCTCGTCGGCCGGTCCCTTGTCGGGTCCCTGCTGGGGGGTGGGGTGCCCCTGGGCCCCGGCTTCCCCGGTCCATTGACCGGCCTGCCCTGGCGCGGCCGGTTGCCGGCGGAGCCCGTGGGCTCGTCACTGCTGCCCCCCGGGCCCCTGCATAGTGGCCGCTGGATGTTCCCCTGGGGATCTCCTTTGCTCCTCTCTTGGGGGATGCAGTCGGCCCCGCCCGAGTCCGCCTGGGGCTCTGGCGGTCCTTGGACGTTGGACCGCTAGGCAGCGGTCCAGTCTCTGATTGACATCAGGAATGTGCGTTTGTCTTTGCTCCGATCTCCTTCATGTCTGCATCGATTCCTGGGAGACGGATTGATGTCTGCTCACACCAACTGTCGAACACTCTTATGGAGAAACCTTATATGCACCAGCATGCTAACACACACACACATAGATGTGGGGTCTCTGGTGTTTAAGGATATATTCTTGGGCTGAGGTTATCATTACTAGAGCTTGATTAATCGGTACCATGAGTTTTTCTGTGACATTGTTGTTGTATTTTTAAATCTATTTTTGTGTGATGTGGTTGTGTAATTCTTAGTTCACAATGTTTGGTTGGTTTTGTCGATGTTCCTTTTTCGTGTTTTGGTTTGTTTTTCCCCCTCTCTCTGCCGTCCTGTGGGTATGGAGGCAGACTTCAATGTCTTCCTGTGTTTTCTTTGTTCCCTTTCCTCTCTTGTATTTTCAACTCACCCTCTCTCATGACATTTTGTTTTCTACCTCTCTTCTTCACCTTCCTTCTTTCTTCTCCTTAATTTTCCGTCTCCGTGTCCATAACATCAGGAAATAAAAACCCCAACAATTCATAATAAAGATTTTTCACACATAAATCAAGTGGAGTACTATAGCAAAAGCTGTACTCCTCCGCTTGTGAAAGTAAAACTGTTGGGCTTCTACTTGGTACTCAGACACCAATTCTGAGCTCCACACTGCCAAACAGGACACGTAAAAAAAAAAAAAAAGATAGTAATAAACTTCGGGCTGAAATTAACTGTCGCTCACAACTATCACTTGTCACTTACGAGATTATCAGGCTGACAATCAAAAGTGCAAGCTATCAGAAGTTCAGCATAACAAGCTGTTAAACTCACGAAACGAACTGTTTAAAGCAACACTAAAAAGTTTTTTTTACCTTAAAATAATGTTTCCGAACTCGTGTCAGTTGTTGATCAACTCATAACAGGGTGAAACGGCACTTCCACATTCGTTTTGGGGCCCTCTATCGGCCATAACAGCACTATGTAACTTTGGGTCGTCGGGTAGTGGTTTTGCAGTTCAAATGCGGCAGGCTTCAAAAAGCCGGTAGGTGCAGCGTCCTGCAAGGCTCTCTGGGCGGAGCATACTCGGTAGGTACATATAAATGGAAGATACCTAGCAGCAGGTACCTTGAACAGTTGTCATCATGACGGAGCCGAAATTGTATTCATCTGTACACCGGTGTTCCGACTATCTGTGCTAACCGCATGCACATTTCAATGTTATGTCACCATTCGCATACTCAGCAAATCTGTCATCAAGAATTCCTACCTGGAAGATCCATTTCGTCTGTTTTATTTCTTTGAAGTTTATTCAAATTATTTTATTACTGGCTAATTTTTATTCAAAATATTTTAAGGCTTTCCTTAAGCAACTAGTTTCAAGTTTACATGACAGGCCTTGTATATTAGTTTCACTTCTATGATATCGTTACACTGCATGTAAACAAGTCCCATTAATTAGAGTTGTACAGTAAATGCGGTGTATTTTGCGGCCTATTTGTGCCTATAATCATAGGCTACTACATTTTAATATTTTGGAGTAATAATGCTGCTATCTGCTCTACGTCTTACTGGCTTGGTATATATTCATTAGCTGCTTCACAAACTAACAGATTTCCAGAGTGTGCTATTCATCTATAGGCCTATTTAACAGGTAGGATATTCTGATCATGGTTTTTAGTGCATCTTTATGTGCTAGTTTTAGCTTTATATTAAACGGGTAGCATGTCCTGTGGATTGAAAGAAAAGTTTTTGTTATTCATAATTTTTTGCTATGTTAGGCATTACTGCTAAACTGCCACTTCAATCCCGTCACTTGAAAAATATTTTCCGATTATGTTTAACATCAAAGCTAACAGTTGTTGTTTTCGGCATGTAAACATACTTTTCAAGAGGTAGCACTGACAGATGCGCGCTATGGTAGGACATTCTGAGGAGGTAGCACAGATCGTCAGAACAGTGCTGTCAGCCATATAATAAAGAAATTAGACCGTATCACGTTATAACGTGATAGTTTATTGTAAAAACGTGAAACTATCACGTTATAACGTTTTAGTTTCAAGTGGTTGTCACGTTTTTACACGACTCTCTAGACGTAAAGTCACATGACTTAACAAACTGGTTTTAACATAATTATTTTTCCTCTAAAAGAAAATAATGTTTTCTCTTTTTTGTTTCGACATTATGAAATAAAACATTATATTTTACAATCACAATTTAACATGAATTTAACCTTTTTAAACACAATGAAAACATCTGATTTTTAACCACCTCTTAAAAGTATATTTTTTAACATGTTTTTAAATCAGCCATGAACTATTTATTTAAATGTGTTTTAAAATTTCTGCTGGGTTACACCCTCCCCCTTCTAATAGTCTGGTGTCCTCAACAGACAATAATAACTCAAACTCTACTTTAGGAGAAAGGTAAATATAACAACAGCTTATCTCAGTTTAACTCTTCCCAATCTTAATAACCACACCTCTGTGTATGATAGTGATTGGCTGATCTCTAGCGTTACCAGGCTCATCATAGGTTAGCCTTACTACTGGTTTGATGCTTCTTTTCGAGCGTGTTTCAGTGTTATTAATCAATGGCTCTGGTGTTTCACTAGCATCTACTTCTGCAGACTTAAGAGCATTGGTTTCATTTGGTTCAGCTTCTGGCTCTTCAGAGCTCTCCTGTCCAGTCTCCTCCAGATCCCAATCAGTTTCAGGAATAGCATCCCGACTGGGTCCCTCCTCCACATTATCATCCTTTTCAGAGCTCTCTTCTGACAGAGGGGGATCTACATCCCAGATAGCAAAATTGTTCCGGGCCTTTTATGGCCCAAACACTGTTCTTAGTTTTGGCAATTATTGCGCCAGGAATGCAGGGCCAAAACCGGCCCAAACAATTTTGCCAAAAGCATGCCAGACAGCTGCCAGAGAAAAGCCAATGCTTTACCAGACAAGAGCCAGAAGACCCTAAATTGGCCCATATTCATGCCAAAATATTGCCATTGAAAAGCCAGATGTCTCCCAATTCAATTCAATTCAATTCAATTCAATTCAATTCAGTTTATTTATATAGCGCCAATTCACAACAGATGTCATCTCAAGGCACTTAACAAGAAGTTATTTCAATACATTTATACAAACATTCCAATCAGTTAAAAAGTTTCCTATTTAAGGAATCCCAGCAGATTGCGTCAGTCATTGGCGTGAGGTTGGGCAGATTTCCAACCACAGCAATCCTTCAGCAATCCCTCATACTGAGCAAGCATGTAGCGTCAGTGGAAAGGAAAAACTCCCCTTTAACAGGAAGAAACCTCCAACAGAACCAGGCTCAGTAGGAGCGGCCATCTGCCACGACCGTCTGGGGGTTTGAGAAGACAGAGCAGAACACAGAAGGAACAGAAGATCTGGTATAAGAGTAATTTCTATGTTACAGAAAGTAAAAAGTTGATAACAGAATGTACTGTAATACAACTGGAGAGTCGTAGGAGAAAAGGAAGTAGCAGAGTGAAGAAAATTGGTAAGTCTGTCCTCCAGCAGTCTAAGCCTATAGCAGCATAACTACAGAGATAGCTCAGGATGACCTAAGCCACTCTAAAAATAAGCTTTATCAAAAAGGAAAGTTTTAAGCCTGGCCTTAAAAGTAAACAGAGTGTCTGCCTCACGGACTAAAGCTGGGAGCTGGTTCCACAGGAGAGGAGCCTGATAACTAAAAGATCTGCCTCCCATTCTACTTTAAGAGATCCTAGGAACTACAAGTAAACCTGCAGTCTGAGAGCGAAGTGCTCTTTTAGGAACATATGGAACAATTAGATCTCTGATGTATGATGGAGCTTGATTATTAAGGGCTTTGTATGTAAGAAGAAGGATCTTAAATTCTATTCTGGATTTAACAGGGAGCCAATGAAGGGAAGCTAAAACAGGAGAAATGTGATCTCTCTTTTTAATATTCATCAGAACTCTTGCTGCCGCATTTTGGATCAACTGAAGGCTTTTAATGGCATTTTGTGGACTTCCTGATAGTAAAGAATTACAGTAGTCCAGCCATGAGGTAACAAATGCATGGACTAGTTTCTCAGCATCACTCCTGGACAGGATGTTTCTAAATTTAGCAATATTCCGGAGGTGAAAGAAAGAAATCCTAGAAACCTGTTTAATATGGGATTTAAATGTCAAGTCTTGGTCAAAAATAACGCCGAGGTTCTTTACGTTATTACTGGGGGCCAATTTAATGCCATCCAGATGAAGTGATTGACTAATCAGTTTCTGTTTAAGAACTTCTGGTCCAAAGACAGCAACTTCTGTCTTGTCAGAATTTAAAAGCAAAAAGTTTAGGGTCATCCATGCTTTTATGTCTTCCAGACATGCCTGTAATCTACCTAACTGACTGGGTTCATCAGGATTTATGGATAAATATAGTTGTGTATCATCTGCATAGCTGTGGAAATTTATCCCATGCTGTCTAATGATTCTACCAATTGGAAGCATATATATGGTGAAAAGAATTGGTCCAAAGACAGAACCCTGTGGAACTCCACAAGTAACCCTCGAGAGTGAAGATGATTTATCATTTAGATGAACAAACTGGAATCTATCAGACAAATATGATTTAAACCAGCCTAGTGCTGTTCCTTTGATCCCTGCAACATGTTCAAGCCTTTCTAAGAGAATATTATGATCGACTGTGTCAAAAGCAGCACTGAGATCTAACAAAACCAGAACAGACACCAGTCCATTATCTGAGGCCATGAGAATATCATCAGTAACCTTCACCAGTGCTGTTTCAGTGCTATGATGAGCTCTAAAACCTGACTGAAACTCTTCAAACAGCTCGTTACTGTTTAGATGTTCACAGACTTGATTAGCAACTATTTTCTCAAGGACTTTGGATAAGAAAGGAACGTTAGATATAGGTCTGTAATTCACTAAGTCATCTTGATCAAGGGAAGGTTTCTTGAGTAAAGGTTTAATTACAGCTATTTTAAATTCCTGTGGTACGTATCCGTTTACTAAGGATAGATTCATCATATCCAAAATGGGGCCAGGAACCAAATGGAACACTTCTTTAAATAATTTGGTTGGGATTGGGTCCAACATACAAGTTGAAGGTTTAGATGAGGCTAATATTTTTGATAATTCTGAAAGCTCGACTGAATCAAAACAGCCTAAGCACAACTGAGGTTCTACAGTTCTTTCATTTACTGAGGAAGAAGTAATCATGTTTGGGAGGGTGCCAATGATTTTATTTTTAATAAAATTTATTTTATTTATGAAGAATCTCATAAACTCATCACTGCTAAGAGCTGGGGGAATAGTTTGCTCAACAGAGCTATGACTCTGTGTAAGTTTGGCAACTGTACTAAAAAGAAACCTAGGATTGTTTTTATTCGCCTCTATTAATGATGAAAAATATGCTGTTCTAGCTTGTTGAAGGGTCTTTTTATACAGCAGTAGACTGTTATTCCAGGTTAAATAGGAATCCTCTAGATGTGTAGAGCGCCATTTTCTCTCCAACTTCCTAGTATTCTGCTTTAAAGTACGCAACTCTGCGTTAAACCAAGGAGTCAGCCTCCTATGGCTAGCCACTTTCTTTTTTAATGGGGCTGTACTATCTAATGCCAAACGCAATGAGGACGTAACGCTGTGAACCAGACCATCAATTTCTGAAGGGTTAGAGATAGAATTGCTGCCATCCACTGTGTTACCCTGAGACACTGAGGAAAGTAAGAATGGAACAGATTCTTTAAAAATTGTTACAGCATTGTCTGATAAAGTTCTACTATAATGAAATTTTCTTTCAGATTTAAGATGGTCAGTTAAAGTAAATTCAAAAGTTATCAAGAAGTGGTCAGACAGGACCGGGTTATGTGGATGGACTGTTATTTCCTCACACTCAATACCGTATGTCAGTACAAGGTCCAAAGTGTGTTTACCTGAGTGGGTCGATCCCTGTACTTTTTGAGTAAAGCCAATTGAGTCTAAAATAGCATTAAAGGCTGCATTTAGGCTATCACTTTCAGTATCCACATGAATATTGAAGTCCCCCACTATAATAACCCTATCAGTATTTAATACTAAATCAGATAAAAAATGTGAGATCTGATCCAAGAATTGAGAGTAAGGGCCTGGTGGACGATACAAAACCACAAACAACAATGGTATTAATGTTTTGCAACTTGGATGAGGAAAATTAAGGGTTAGATGTTCAAAAGAACTGTAGCTATCAATTGGTCTGGGACTAATTAGTAAATCAGAACGGAAAATGGTTGCAACTCCTCCTCCTCGCCCAGTATTTCTAGGAATGTGAAAATTTAAATGACTGGAAGGAGTTGACTCATTTATACTGACATAATCCTCCTGCTGCAACCAGGTTTCTGTGAGACAAAGGAAATCAATGTGATTATCACAAATCAAGTCATTTACTAACAAAGTCTTTGAGGAGAGAGATCTTATGTTTAATAAACCACATTTAATAGATTTATTTTCAGTCAAAGTTGTATTTATTTCCAGATTTCCATAATTTGCTTTTGTTGTCTTAACTTTTAATCCATTTAATTTTGGCCGTGGGCAAGACACTGTTTCTATATGGTAATGGGTAGGTAACAGTACAGAAGCAGCAGAGAGGTGGGTTAAACTACAACTCTGCTTCCTGGTCTGGACCCTGGGTTGTCAGTGTTTTGGAGGACTAATAAATTCGGCCATATTCCTAGAAAGAAGAGCTGCTCCATCCAAAGTGGGATGGATGCCGTCTCTCCGGATCAGACCAGGTTTTCCCCAAAAAGTTCTCCAGTTATCAATGTAGCCCACATCGTTTGCAGGACACCACCTAGACAACCATTGATGGAATGACAGCATGCGGCTAAACATGTCGTCACTGGTCCGATCAGGCAGGGGACCAGAAAAGATTACCAAGCACAGGCCACAACTCTGCCAGATTATATTAAAACTAATTTCGCCCACATTTAATATCTGTGCCCAGCAACCGTGCAATTCAAAAAGAAATCAAACCAGGAAACATTAACTGCTAAAAATTAGTGTTTATTTTCAAATAACAAACATGACCTAAATAGGTAAACATTTACAATTAATTTTTTACACAAATGAAATGTAAAAACATCTGATACAAAGATTGGTTTTAGAAATCACACTTATACACAAACTTATGAACTGTAGTGTATGTTAAAGAGGGGCCAGAAACGGGCCAAAGTGGAATGTATGTATGCGTGTGTGTGCCCGACTTTGTGTCCATGGGTGGCTGACTTTATGTGTTGGTGGGTGGCTGGTGGTGGCGGACTGTGCTTCTCCTCCTCCTACCCCCCTCTCGATCGCCAGCCAAATACAACCAACGCCTCAACCATTGCTCCACCTCCTGATTCGTGGATTCTCTGCATCCAGGATTTCTCCGAATGGCTTCTAGAAACATAAACAATTAAAGATATCATGAAAAGACAAAGTAAAGACAGGCAATGCCATTTAAACTTAAATATCATGTAGGCCTTTAAAGAGTAACTAAACCTCAAAACATTCTTTTTGGTTTATAATGCTTCATCACCCAACAGCATTAAAAAACTGGACATGGATGTTTATTTTATTTACAAATCCTGCCCCCTGCTCCTTTAAACAAGTTTACACGAAAATGTAAATAAATCGCCAGAAACTGAAAGATTGCATTGGTAAATACCCATTTATACAGTTTATAGGCAAAAAAAAAGTTGTTTTGGGTTTTAGTTAATCTTTAAGGGAAAGCATAATTTGTTCATACAGTTTCTTTACCACTATGGACTTAAACAGACTTTACAAAAGAGATGTATACATAGCCTGACAAGCCAGACTATTTCATAATGTGCAGTCTGACCACGAACGATACACTAACACCCCTTTCACACGTACATGGTTATTTTGAAAAAGACATTTCTCTGCGTTTATGCCCTTTGTTTACATACAAAGAATTTGCCTCTAAAAAGTCCACTACATTGGAGGCGGCCAAGAGCCTTTATTCACCCTGTATGGAGGGGTGGCAGCTCATCAAAATGACTACAAAGCTGGTAAATAAAACCTAAAATGTTGCCTGGTACATCTAATCAACACTTTTACCTGTAACAACATTCTTGACTTCTAGGCCCTGGAATGACATTTTGCCATGGAGGCCTGTCCAATTCATTTTGCAGGCCAAGTCGTTCTGAAGAAGAATCTTCATGACCCTCCATACAGTGTCCTTGAGGGTCACGCCCCCAGCAAGGCCCAGTGTCACCACCTGGAAAAATAAAAAGTTAAAGTGTTGAAAATATGAATGTTCATTGTGGAGGAAAAAAAAGCTTCAGAAAAAGTCTGGTCCAAACACTAATGATGAAAGTAATTATTACCAAGTCCTTTCTCTTCTCTGGCTTTGTCTTAATGTCGCAGTCCAACGCCAAAAGAGCCTCAGCATCCCTTAACGGCAGGAAACTTCCGTCCATGTGGTGTTCATGTGGTGTAGGTGGAGAAGAGAGATCCTGAACAATCCGCAACAGATTTCTTTGCACATCACACATCACCTCCTGCTTGGCAATGATCTCTCGAAGTAATGCTGAAACCAGAACATTTTAAAAAACTATTCAGTCCTTGCAAGCTATAACATAGAAATGTATTGTAAATGGGAATAGAGCATAAGGTCTCACCAGAGTGCAGGTCCATCTCAGAACCAGCATGAGGGGCAAGATGAAATGGCTCAGGAGTTCCATGGTGGCGAGACAGCTGAGAGGCAAGATGGTAGGATGACTAAGGAGGTCCATGGTGGCAAGACGGCTGAGAGGCAAGATGGTAGGATGACTCAGGAGGTCCAAGGGAGTGAAACGGCTGCAGAGAGGCAAGTTGACTAGCTGGCGGAGATATTTCATCTGATGTGGAAATGGCGTCTCGCAACAGTGACGGCAGAGGTGGAATGGAGGGCGCCTTAGGGAGGACAGGTTTGCACTTCACAGGCTCCTCATCAGACTCCTCCTGACTCGAGAGGAAGCGCTGGTTTGGTCTTTGAAGAGAGAAAGTTTTTACTTTAAAAAGTTTTAAAGTATATTAAATCCCACAGTTACGGCTTCTCACCAACCACCCCACAAACAATTTTTTCAGTGCTACTTCTTACAGAAATTTAGCAACTTAAATGCTTAAATCTTTTTTAGAGACAAACATCATGTAGACAAACTGAGCAAAATCTGAGTGCAACACACATTATCCTGGATTCAGCAGATTTGCGACATACCTGGTTTTTCTTTTTTCTGGCCTCCCCTTCTCTGCTTCTGACTGGAGGTCTGTGTCATCTTCTGCCCGGCGAAGTTTCAACCTTGCCTCACTAAAGCTATCTGTCAAGAATGGAAACCAAGTGAAAAACAAAGCTTTACCCGAACCTGTATTAGTGTTGTGAGATTAGATCATGATTGCTATTCACTAAATCATTCGGTTCTTGTATTGTCTGCATCCCAATGTCAACTTTACATTACCAAAAAAAAAAAATACACTTAATGACACCAGTCACAAAGTGTCATTAACCTTTATGATGTGCGTCACGCTAATAAAGCTCACTCTTAAGTAGACACCTTCAAATAACGTTTTACCATTACATTTAAATTTTAAGAACTACAAAAAAGTGGCTCGATTTAGTCTTGAACCATGAACAATGGATTAAAGTGAACACTCACTTGTTTTGTAAAGAACCCTGATGTTATAACTTGTCCAGGTCTCCTTAGGTATCTCGCAGTTCTTGATGGCCTTCAACATGGCATCGAGTTTGTAGTTGGACCATTTACAAACCTCTCCTTCTACCCACACACCTGGCACCACCTCCACTTCATTTGTCTCAATGACGCTCACTATGAAATACACTGAGGGTTGGAGGAATTTAAAGTTATTTTAGATGTAAAAGGGGAAAGACAACAAAACTACCCTGTTCCCCAAATAGCATCCTGAAATATTTTAATATGTCATTCAGCCTTGTACATTTTAAATCTGAAGACAAATTTGACACTACAAAAACTCCTACTTCTTGAGAATCAACTGGGTAATGAAAGAATGTCTCCATCTTTTCAAATTCACGGTAGATGATGTACTCCTGGTCTTTAGAGACAATAATATTTTCCACCAGAGCAACAATCTGATTGATTCAAACACAATTGTCTCCTTTTGTAATTCTGACATGCACATCATTCACTACCAGTTCTCTGAATTGTAGAACATCCCCCTCAAACAAGTCTGGTACAGGCCCATTTCTATGCTCTATATTTACTTGCATTTTTGGCCACTTTACTTCAACGCTATGTTTTTGGTTGTGAACTTCAGACACTCTACGGATCACCTGAGTTAGAGGGCTGTGTGGTTTCCTGATCTTGTTTTTAATGTACACAAGTAATTTTCAAATGGAAACCCAGAGATCACATCTAAATGACCATGAATATTTACATCATCACTAAGATGAATCAACCCATGTATATTGTAGACAACAAACTCAGGACCATACAATTTACTGAAGTGCTCCACAAATGACACAAGTAACCTTTTCGCAAAACCATTCAGAGCTGAACAAAGACGGGGATTGGCTAAAATCGAGATGGCCACTGACAGCAGCATGAAGTTGTTATACATTTCCTCAGGTATCACACCCCTAAGAACAAGAGGACCGGTGTACAGAAGGAACTGCCTGAGTTCAGTTGCCTTCCACCTTAGTCTTTCTGCCAGACTCCTTGGCTTCCTAGCAAATTCAATTGGAACGAATGCCTTCAAGCTTACCAGCTTTTCAGAGATCTCCTGCATGTCACGACCCGAACGACGACATCGAAGAGGGCCAGAACTGCCAAACCACAAATCTAAGAGCCTCCTCTTAATTCCCAAACAAACCAAATGCATATAATCATGAGGAAACTGACTGACCATACCGATACCAGTTTCAAGTAGAGGGGAAACTGCTATTTGATGTTCCTCATCTGTGCCCCTCGCAAATGACTCATCAGTCCTATCAGCAGCACTTACCTCTGGGAATGTCATGCGGTGACAAGCATAAACACCTGGCTGTAAACACTTATCACATCCTGCATAACCTGAATGGCCTTTCACCTGTTTGATAAAAGCTCTAGCAGGAGCATCACAAATGAACAAACTTACCTTCAGAAACAAGGTTTTTGAGCCTATGACAAATCCCTCTCTCAGCATTGTTAATTCTTGAACAAGGGCACCAAGATACTCTTGCAATGAAGTGGGTTTAGCCTCACCACAGAACAAAGCAATTAACAGTGGCCTGCTGGAAACATAATCTTTGTGACGCAACATGCCTAACACTGGCCAGAACTGAGTCGACGAGCTCTTAAACAGCGGCAATCCATCAAAATTAAGCTGCAACATAAACACATTTCTATCTGGAAATTTGGATGACAAATACTCAAATGTTTTGCGAAACATGTTCAAAATACCAAAAAAAGAAAAACACCCCACCAGCCAATCTATCCAGAGTGTACTTGGTTGCCGTTTTTAAAAGGGTTCTCCCTTGCTTTGGAAGAAACGGGTGATGCACTCTAAGGATGCACAGAAGAGCAGACAATGCCACTAATGATACACCACACTCAACAGCCCAGCCAGACAGAGCAGTGGACAAATCTAGAGGAGGAGAAATCCCGTCATCCTCCTCATCATCTTCAGAGACATCATCTTCACTCACCATCTCAGTGTCCACAACTTCACCAAAGTTACTACTTACCATCTCATTGTACTCTACAACACCTGTGCAAAGACTTCTTTGTACCTCTAAAATTCTGTCATTTGTCCTTTTTATGGCTCGCTTGCGCATGTTACTCCACTGGGACCGCTCCATTGTGAACTGGGAAAAACCAAACACAGACATTTGTTAACGCTATTGATTTATTTAGAGAGAAAAGAGAAGAGAAGCTCCTTGTCTGCATGTCTTGAACAGTGTATGTCCCAAGTAGTCTAGGCTGTACTGTAGGGTAAACCTTAGTCACATAAAAAAAACAACTCCACTGCTCATTTGATTTATTTGTATTGAAATCAAATCTTTCAAATTTCAATAATCATACGCTGATCAAGGCATACAATGTTACACAAATAAAACAGCTCCATTTAAAAATGTGGGGAAAAAAACTTAGAAAAGGTCATAAATGGTATTTAATGTTGAAGCCTGCAGCTTACTGCATGTAAAAATCTGTCAGGCTCAATTGTGGAATAAGATAGAAACCATGCAATAAACACTGGAAAGGACATTTTTTGTTGGTGAGGCTAAAAACAAAAAGCAAGGTTTTTTTAAAAAGTCCAAAACTAAATAGAAAACATGTCAAACTAAAATTTAGAATAAGGCTGGTGCATCCCTCATGTAAACTAGTATGCAGAAAATGTCTGCCTCTAGCATTCTTTCAGTGACCACCAGACAGAAAAAAAGAAAAATGCAACATAGAACAAGGGTTAAAAACAGACAAAAAACAACTTACCTTACTTTTACTTGGCTCGATAGTCACCTGTGAAATCTGTCAGGAAATGTACAGGAAAATTTGGTTTGGTCAGAGAAACAGGTTGGGTTTGGTGAACATGCTAAAACTAGCAGCTAACTAAAGTGCTGAGGCTATGGTCAGGTACAATTATTCAAAAACGGGACAGTTTAACGCTTCTCATATAGTGCTACTTTACACAAAACTTGAACATGGAACCACCTACAATATACAACAGAAAATATAATTAAGTAACTGGCTATTTACACGATGGTTAATGGAATTACTAAAAATGAAGCGTAATTCACCTTAAGCAACCCTTTACCTAAGCGAGGTTCAGGTACTGAGGATGAGAATTGTTTGTCTTCCTTTAAAATGGCGGCAGCAATGTCTTCTTCTTCTGTTGGTATTTTATGGCGGTGGCAATCAACTTTAAAGCGGAATGCCGCCACCTACTGGTAAGGAGTGTGGCTCAGGACTTATCTTACAAAAAAAACGGCCGCAAGGTAAAAGGGTAAATCACAATTTCTTTATTAATTTCGTTTTTAATACTTAAATATCATGTATCCGTTTTTTATTTTATAATGTCAAGTTATGTCATGGTCAGACCGTACTTTCACATACATTTTATATACGATTTCAGTAAAAAAAAAAATTATTAAATTAAATTGTGTAAGTTCGTGTAATTTCATAAAATTATGTCAAAGACATACCTTATATATATATTATGATAAAACTGGAGAGGAATTAGGACATTTTACAATCACTCCCACAACATAACATAAAAAATACGTTGAATCTGGCATGTTTCATATTTGCCAGAACAGAGCCATAAAGTAATGCCCCTCCCTCCACCACCTCCAGCTGCGCCACCACCGATTCCGGAACTCTTCAGGGTTGCCATTCATTTGCAAAAATCGTACACAAATCAAACAAATGCCAGAAGAATCCAGAAAAGGCCCGGAAGATTTTGCTATCTGGGATCCTCCTCCATGTCCTCGAAAAGGGGTTTAGTCGGTCTGGTCCTGGGAGTCTCTCTGAGCAAATAATAGCAGGTCTGCAGTACTCTGAGTCAGAAGAAGAATCAGTGCTGAGGGGCTTGGGGAGAACTCTCTGAGTGTCAGGTAAGGTCAATGTCGGTTTTCTGGAAGTCTCAGTTCTGGCTCTTGCCCTGACACTTGAGTCATGATCCACCTCTGCTTTTGGAAGTTTCACTAGCTGTCCTATTGGCAGAATGTGGTCTCTGTGAGGTGTTTTAACACTTCCCTTCCCATTCTCAGGCCTGAGCTTATATACGGGAAGATTTGGCATTTTTCCAACAACAAGGTAAGGAGCAGGATTCCACTTTGTTTTGCAGTTTGTGTTTCCCTTTCAGCCCCAATTTCCTGAGTAACACTCTGTCATCGACGTCTAAGGACTGGAAGCTAACTCTTTTGTCATACGACTTCTTGTTCCTTTGATGAGATCTATTAGCTGTTTCTGATGCCAGCTGATAAGCTTTTTGCAAGTCCTCTTTTAACTTTGCCACATAGCGGGAATGACTGTCTACCTTCCCATCCACAACCGTTCCAAAACACAAGTCCACCGGAAGCCTGGGTTCCCGGCCAAACATTAGGTAATGAGGTGAATATCCTGTTGAATCACACTGAGTTCTATTGTAGGGGTGGACCAAATATGGTACATGTTGGCTCCACTGACGCATCTTGTCAGGTGTTAGCGTTCCTAACATAGAGAGCAAGGTCCTGTTGAACCTTTCTGGCTGCGGATCCCCCTGCGGGTGGTAAGGGGTAGTACGTGACTTACGAATCCCCATCGTCCTTAACAGATCTTGGATCAGTCGACCCTCGAAATCCTGCCCCTGATCAGAATGGATCCTAGTTGGTAGACCATAATGCACAAAGAACTAGTCAACTAAGATCTTAGCCACTGTTTGAGCTTTCTGGTTCTTTGTGGGGAAAGCTTGCGCATAGCGTGTAAAGTGAACAGTTACGACCAATACACTGTTCATTCCTTTTGAGTCTACTTCCATGGAGAGGAAATCTATACACACAAGATCCATTGGTCCCCTGCTGGTGATCTGGTGTAAGGGAGCTTTTCTTTGCTTAGGGGATTTGTAATACATTCTCCACAGTTTTTAATGTATTGCTCAACATGTTTGGCCATCTTTGGCCAGAAGAATCTCTGTCTCAGCAGGTTAGTTATTCTTTCCATTCCGAGATGTCCCAAATCATCATGCAGTGCCTTTAGAACAGTGTCACGATACTTGGTCGGCAAAATGTGCTGATTGACGTTCTCCTCTGAAGGCAAGTTGGACTGGCAATAGAGAAGAACAGCTTTCAGAGTTAGTTTGTCTTTCTCTCTTTTCAGTTGGGAAAACTCTGGATCATTCTCAATATGTTCTGGCCATTTATGCTGCAGGACAGCTTGGAGTTCAGGTCCAATGGCTGGATCTTCTTTTTGTGCATGTACTAGCTCATCCTTGGATTTGTGTCTCAAAGCCTCAAGCTCCATGTGCATGGGGAATGAATAGATGTTTGGAATGCATTCTGGGGGAGCTCCGAGCTGATCCACATAGCGGACTAAACCATCTGAGGAAGTTGGTATGCTGACTCTTTGACAGATACACTTCACCCCATCCTGTGATATGGTCTCCCAATCTAGGTGGGAATCATCATCCGGAAAATGTCGGGAAAGAAGATCGGCATCTATGTTGTGCTTGCCTGGTCTGTATTGCACATCAAAGTCATAAGTCGATAAAGCAGCAAGCCATCTGTGTCCCACGGCATTCAGCTTAGCAGTTCAGAGCACGTATGTCAAGGGATTATTGTCGGTCCGTACTGTAAACCGGGCTCCATACAGGTAGTCATGGAACCGGTCCACGACAGCCCATTTGAGTGACAAAAACTCCAGCTGGTGAATTGGATAACGTTTCTCTGACTGACTCAGCTTTCTGCTTGCAAAAGCCACTGGTCTCAAACCCTCTGAATGCGGCTGATAGAGAACTTCGCCAATTCCCTTTAAGCTGGCATCCACATAGACGATGTATGGCTTCTCTGGGTCTGCAAATGCTAGCACCGGGGCATGTGTTAGACAGTAGATGATCTGATAGAAAGCATCCGTGCAGGACTGATCCCATCTTTGACCAAATGGCTCAGACTCTTTCAGATAGCTCTTGGAGGGATCTTTGCTTAGCTTTTTACTCTTTTGTGTTGGAGCATAGGCTATGAATTGCCTATAATACCCGCAAACCCCCAAAAAAGATCTCAGGGTCTTCAGGTCAGTGGGCTGGGGCCACTTGGTAACTGCTTTGATCTTTGCAGGATCAAGTGAGACGCCTTCATATGACACAATGTGCCCGAGGTACTTTACTTTTGGCTGGCAAAATTGACACTTATCCAGTGAAAGCTTCAGCCCAGCCTCTCCAAGTCTGTCGAGCACCTTAAGTAGCCTCTCCTCATGTTCTTCTAATGACTTCCCAAAGAAGATAATGTCATCCAAGTAAACAAGAACCTGTAAAAGGTTCATGTCACCAACAGTCTTTTCCATTAGCCTTTGGAAAGTAGCTGGGCCTCCTGTTATTCCCTGTGGCATTCTCTCGAACTGGAAGAACCCCAGCGAGCAAATGAATGCCGTCTTTTCCTCGTCTTCTTCGGCCATAGGTATCTGGTAATAGCCACTTCTCAAGTCCAACACAGAGAACCATTTGCTGCCAGACAAAGAGTCTAATGCATCATCGATGCAAGGAGTGGTGTACTGATCTGGTATTGTACGGTTATTCAGTAACCTGTAGTCAATACACATACGTATGGTACCATTTTTCTTTCTGACGATGACTATTGGCGATGCATAAGGGCTGCGAGACTCTTTGATAATGCCTGCACGCGTGAGCTCTTGAAGATGTTTCCTCACGTCATCAATGTCAGCAGGACTCAAACGTCTGGACCGTTGCCTAAATGGTCTGGAATCAGACAGACGGATGGTGTGCTCTACCCCTTTAGCTTCTCCAACATCCCACTCATCCATGGAAAACACATGTGATTGTTGGGACAGCTTCTGGCAGAGTCACTTTTTCCATTCCTCTGTTACAGTCTCCAAAGTTGATCAGGGTTTTGTCAAAATCTGTTGCGGTTGTCGTTTGGAAAGGGACAGTAGAGACACTCTCAGCAAGATACATGTGCCCAATGACGGTGCCCTCTGCTATAACCGTCTCCCTAAGGGACTGATTTTGGACTACAATCTGGAAGTTGTTAATGTTTTCTGCATTGGCATGCACAACCATGGGCTGCAATAGCACACTAGCTGGAAGTGGTGCTAAAGGGGATGCGTCTACCATCAGGATCTCTTTATCAACTTCTTGCATATACTCAACTTTACAGCTGACCTGTAAGTCTTGCCCAGGGGGAAGTGTGAGGGAACCTGGACCTTGCCAGGTAACACAACCATCATCATCATCATCATCATCATCATCAATGGTAGGTGAAGCTAAAGTTGGGGGTTGAGGAATGTTTTCACAATGAACTTGTATGCCAAGAGTTTTGGTGATGTCAAGACCCTTTTCACTGCAGCGCTTGACCAGATTTCTGACATGACAGGTATTTGTCCCTATTATGACTGGTGTCTGCTCTTCAGACCTAGGACTAGGGCAAATGAGAGCAAGAACTGTTACAACCTCACTGATTCCAGTAACATCTGCAGGGTATTCTAGAAACCTTAGCCACTGTAAGGATAGCTGCTGTTGGATTCACTCAAATCCCAGATGGCCAGACCAGAAACAGGATGCACGGGAACATCAGCGAGGTGCTCTTTGTACCACGACTCAAAAATAATAGTGACCTGAGAGCCACTATCCATGAGGGCATTACAGGGATGTCCATTTACTTTTAACTATATTAAGCTGGGGGGCCCAATCAAACCTTCAGGATTTCCTGTTGTGACAGGTATGTTGACAACACTTCTTTTTACATCACAGGCTACTTCTGAAGGTGCAACAGGCTGGGTTTTTTTCACAGTCTTTAGGGCTTGTATCAGCGTCCTTATGACTTTGTTTTGGTTTTCTGGGTTGTGGCACTTTGCAATAAAGTGACCATTCTCCCCACACCGGTAACAAAACTGCTCATCGGAGGGTTTTGAGGGTCTGGTGGGGGTTCGGGAACCAGCTCCCACAGCCGAAACTGATGGGTTTCTGACAGAGGGCTCATATGTGGTCTCTTTCTTATTCAGCTTTTGCTGCAGTCTTTTGACTTGTTTCTTTAGAGCCACTAGCTCTGGGTCTTAGCTTGGTTCACCGGAGACTGAAGGGGTCACAGGCGAGAGAGTGAAGAGTGAAATCTGCTCTAGCTTCAGGGGTTTTGGGGGCCAGAGCAGCCACCATTGACTTGAGCTCTTTTACCTCAGTTTTTAAACTTTGAATCTCTGCCTGTTTAGCATCAACTACATGTTTTAAGTGCACAGGATGCACTGAAGTGTTGAATCTCATCCTGGATGTTTCACACTCCTCCTCATTGTGAATCTCACACAGGAGTTGTAGAAAAGTTGGTGGGTTGTCCTTCCTCTCCCTTAATCTTAACTGAATTAGCATCAGGTCAGAGGCGACTGCACCTTTCAGTAGTTGGGCCAAACGGGCTCTATCCTTGTTGCTAGGCAAAACTCCTCCTCTCTGAACAACTTTAGACAGACCGCTCCAGGCGTCTAAGAAAATCAGGCAGCTTCTCCCCTGGTTGCTGGTACATCTGTTGAAAAGCAAAATACAGATCATCTCCAGATTCAGCAGTTTGAAATGCACTCTCCAAGGCCTCCAGGTAGTAAGCTGGACTTGAATCAGGATGAGAGCCTCTTACAGCCTTAACTATTTCTAGTGCTGGTCCTCTTAAACATTCTATCAGCCTGCACCTTTTTTCTCTCCCCGTGCATTCACTTTCCTCCACTATGAGCCATGCCTGCTCAAGCCAGTGATCAAACTGCTCCTCCCCAGGTGGAACTGGCAAAAGTCCTAGGAACATGCGTAAACGACGGTACCCACCTTCAGCAGGAGGTTTACTGGTTTTCTCCAACAAATCTCCCACCGCCTTTAACATGGATTCAGTAGAGTTAATGGGCGGTTGCGGGCTAGAGAGTAGGGCCTTAAGATTATGCATAGTCTTTCCCTCAGTCTCTAACAGCACTTTCAGTTTGCTACCGAACTCTTCAGGGGCTGGGTTGCTAGCTATGGTGACCAGGGGCCAAGTTTCTCCACTCACAGCATTCGTCACTTCAGGGGGAATGCTTACAGTGGTAAGGTTCTCTTTAGTTTCACAGAGAACCATCAGGCTGCTCAAAGTGGCATCAGACATCCTGCCTCGGACACGCACACGTCCCAAGCACTTAACGGCTTGAACAACTTCCTCATTATGGGCTATTTCAACATCAGGTGGGACAATAACCATCAGTCCATGAGCCTCATCCAGCTCTTCTCCTCTGCACCATCTCTTCAGCTCAGAAATGAGCTGTGCTCTGTCTGCCATTTTGCTATGTGGGTTAACAGATTTTTTTTTGTTTTTTTTATATCTCTACTGACTGTTAAGACCCCAATACCAATCACAAAAATCACACTGATCCCAGCGGTGCCTCCATTTTATGTAGCCCTTCCTGTTCTGCTCATATGAGGATGGGCCCTAGGTTCGTTTCAGGTATACTCTCGTATATATGTGTGATATTCTAAATTAAATATATGGGTCACTAAACACCTTTAACTTCAAACTTGGACAAATACAGTTACCAAAAATATGGTAAATAACTGAACAAATGGCAAATTCTACTCAAAATCACAACAGACACCTTTAGGTAAAAATAAGTTCCCACTTTAATTAAATAAAATAATTGGAAATAAACACAGGATAAAATAAATGAAATGTCTGTGCCCTTTGGTTAGAAAGCAAATATCAGTATACAATGACAGTTCAAAAACCAGTGTTTTCTTCAGAAATAAAATATTTTACCCAACTGTCTTTTTCACTTAATGCTTCACTTTTATAAAAAATAATAAAAGCCGGCACACCTTATAAAAAAACTAACATTGCAGGCCTGATTCGTGGGTCGGGATCGTTGGAACCCAAAATTTACAGGTCCTTCACTCAACAGAGTTGAAACAAAAAGAAGCAGAGAGGTACATTTTTCCAAGCACAATGTTCCAATCAGTTCACCTCAGTCCAGATGAGAATGGAAGCGCACACAGGTGTCCACACCGATATCCACACGATCTCTGGTGATTATCCAACGTTGCCAGAGGAACCCTGAGCATCCCTGGTAGCTCAGAGCGCTATCTGGTTTGCGTCCTCTCGTTTCCAGGTCGGGAACTTACGAACAGCTACGTGGCTAGCTGCGTTAGCTAACAGCTGCATCCACACAGTCCGTTCACGTTTCTCTTAGCCTTTTGCGTGCACTTAGCTAGCGCGAGACAGTCTGCATGTAATCGACAGTAATAAACTTCGGGCTGAAATTAACGGTCGCTCACAACTATCACTTGTCACTTACGAGATTATCAGGCTGACAATCAAAAGTACAAGCTATCAGAAGTTCAGCATAACAAGCTGTAAAACTCACGAAACGAACTGTTTAATCCACTTTCCCTCACATGCGTCTTTTTCTCCTCTCTCTCTCTCCCTGTGTGCGCCCTCCCCCGACTCTCGAGATGTAAAGTCACATGACTTAACAAACTGGTTTTAACAGAATTATTCTTCCTCTAAAAGAAAATGATGTTTTCTCTTTTTGTTTCGACATTATGAAAAAAATTTTTTATTTTACAATCACAATTTAACATGAATTCAACCATTTTTAAACACAATGAAAACATCTGATTTTTAACCACCTCTTAACATTATATTTTTTAACATGTTTTTAAATCAGCCATGAACTATTTATTTAAATGTGTTTTAACATTTCAACTGGGTTACACACTCACACACACACATATATATATATATATATATATATATATATATATATATACGTATATATATATATATGTACGTATATATATATATATACACACATATATATATATATATATATATATATATATATATATATATATATATATATATATCCATATATATACCTATTAATGCTCAGTAGTCCACATATGGTTCTGTAATGTAATTGCATTGCACTAAAATTAATACATTGTAATGGGCAGCTGAAACAGGTAGCCTAGTGTGTCCCAACTGTTTCAAAATTAACATTTTTATATAACATAATGAATATGGCCTTTCTTTTGGGGGGGAGCTTAAGCTTTATTCAATGTCATTTATAAAAGTACATCACTTTTACTGTTATACTTTAAGTAGTTTTGAATCACATACTTTTTTACTTTTACTTGAGTAAAAAACTTGACTTGATACTTCAAGTCTTTTTAAACCCTAGTATCTGTACTTCTACTTGAGTATTGAATGTGAATACTTTTGACACCTCTGGTATCCACATGAATATTGAAGTCCCCCACTATAATGACCCTATCAGTATTTAATACTAAATCAGATGAAAAATGTGAGATCTGATCCAAGAATTGAGGGTAAGGGCCTGGTGGACGATACAAAACCACAAACAAAAATGGTCTTAATGTTTTGCAACTTGGATGAGGAAAATTAAAGGTTAGATGTTCAAAAGAACTGTAGTAAATCAGAACGAAAAATGGTTGCAACTCCTCCTCCTCGCCCAGTATTTCTAGGAATGTGAAAATTTAAATGACTGGAAGGAGTTGACTCATTTATACTGACATAATCCTCCTGCTGCAACCAGGTTTCCGTGAGACAAAGGAAATCAATGTGATTATCACAAAATAAAGTCATTTACTAACAAAGTCTTTGAGGAGAGAGATCTTATGTTTAATAAACCACGTTTAATAGATTTATTTTTCTGTTCAGTCAAAGTTGTATTTATTTTTATGAGATTTCCATAATTTTCTTTTGTTGGCTTAACTTTTAATCCATTTAATTTTGGCCGTGGGCAAGACACTGTTTCTATAGGGTAATGGGGGGGTAACGGTACAGAAGCAGCAGAGAGGTGGGTTAAACTACGACTCTGCTTCCTGGTCTGGACCCTGGGGAGTCAGTCTTTTGGAGGACTAATAAATTCGGCCATATTCCGAGAAACAAGAGCTGCTCCATCCAAAGTGGGATGGATGCCGTCTCTCCGGATCAGACGAGGTTTTCCCCAAAATGTTCGCCAGTTATCAATGTAGCCCACATCGCTTGCAGGACACCACCTAGACAACCATTGATGGAATGACAGCATGCGCCTAAACATGTCCTCACTGGTCCGATCAGGCAGGGGACCAGAAAAGATTACCGAGTCGGACATTGTTTTGGCAAACTTACACACCCAAGCAACATTCATTTTTGTGACCTCCGATTGGCGTAACCGGGTGTCATTACCGCCAGCGTGAATAACAGTCTTACTGTATTTACGCTTATCTTTAGCCAGCAGTTTCAGGTAGGATTTGATGTCGCCCGTTCTGGCCCCTGGCCAGCATTTGACTGTGGTCAATGGTGTCTCTAATGCCACGTTTCTGACTATGGAGCTGCCAATTACCAGGGTCGGCTTCTCGGCGGGTGTGTCGCTGAGCGGGGAAAATCTGTTAGAAACATGGACGGGTTGGTGGTGGCCCTTGGGCTGGGTCCTAGAACTATGCTTCCTACGTACAGTCACCCAGCCGGCCTGAGGTCCCGGCTGCGCGGGCTCTACCGGAGGACGGCTAGGGGGTTCTATCCTTGTTGGCTCCGCGCTGGCTAATGGGCTTCGGCTATCTGCAGGTTTTTCAACAGCGCAGAGCCGTGCTTCTAATTCTGATACCCTCGCCTCCAAAGCTACAAAAATATTATATTTATTACAGTTACCATTATCACTAAAGGAGGCAAGGAAGTAACTAAACATCTGACAGAGAGAGTAAGAGAGAAGAGACGGGTTAGAGACAGGAGAGAGAGGAGTAGCCATAGCCGCAATGAAGCTAAGCTAACTGAGCTAGCGAGACCTTACCACCCCAAGAAAAGCTGTGTGAAACACAAGGAGTTCCCAAAACGTAAAGTACACCACCACAAAACGTGTGTTTTAGTGTGCTTGTGTGTTAAAATAACTTAGAGAGGCCTCAGCACAGAGAAAACAAGATTAATTCAAGAGAGTCTGAACACCAAACAGCTCCACGGAGCACAACAGTGACAACAGGAAATGACGCAATACGGCTTACCCCGTCACAGAGCACATTCATTGTTTCACACAATCCCATTTGGCCACTACAGAGACCATTGAAATGGTTAACCAGGACGTTATTCAAGCCATTTGCGAATACCATCTCATTAAGATTTCTGATGATCCTAGTGATGATCTAATGACTGTGGGATCACTTTGATGGAATCATTAGCTGTCTCTGCTGATGCTCTTCCAGAAAGTTTGATTTCTGAAAGTAAGCCAGGGTTACCCACTATTCCTTTCTTATCCCCCACTGATCTTAAAATCCAACAAAGAGTTGATCCAGTTATCAGAGAAGTTTTTGCACAGATTGAATCAGGGGGATCACCTTCAGAATCAGAATCGGAAAGGGTTTTATTGCTAAATGTTGGGTAGGTTTACAACATTAGGAAATTGCTGCTGTACTTTGTGCAAACATACAAGAACAAACAGACAAACACTTAAATAAAAATATTATATGCTAAACAGATTGTTATATACATGAGTGCATGTAACAATCAGTGCAAATCAGACAGGTGCAAAAAACCACAATATGGGTCATGTAACTGAGCGGGTGGTGGGAACAGTCTTAGGGTTATTGTTCATGAGTCCAACAGCAGAGGGGAAGAAACTGTTCTCATGGCGAGAGGTTCTAGTCCGAATGGACCGGAGCCTCCTGCCTGAGGGGAGCAGGTCAAACAGTCTGTGTCCAGGTTGAGAAGGGTCGGCTGTGATCCGACCTGCACATCCAAGTGTCCTGGAGGTGTACAGGTCCTGCAGAGATGGGAGTCTGCAGCCAATCACCTTCTCAGCAGAGCGCACCACACGCTGCAGTCTCTGTTTGTCCCTGATGGTAGCTCCAGCATACCACACGGTAATGGAGGAGGTGAGGATGGACTTGATGATTGCAGTGTAGAACTGCATCATCATCCGTGTTGGCAGGTTGAATTTCTTCAGCTGCCTCAGGAAGTACATCCTGTGCTGGGCCTTCTTTATGACCGAGGTGATGGTGGGCTCCCACTTGAGGTCCTGGGTGATGGTGGTACCCAGGAAGCGGAATGAGTCCACAGTGGTGATGGGGGTGTCAGTCAGGACGATGGGGGGGAGTGGGGCTGTGTGCTTCCTAAAGTCCACAATAATCTCCACTGTCTTCTGGGTGTTCAGCACCAGGTTGTTGCAGCTGCACCAGGACACCAGACGTTCAGCCTCCATCCTATAGGCAGACTCATCCCCGTCCGAGATAAGTCCAATAACGGTGGTGTCATCTGCAAACTTAATTAGTTTGACAGACTGGTGGTTGGAGGTGCAGCAGTTGGTGTACAGGGAGAAGAGCAGAGGAGAAAGAACACAGCCCTGAGGGGAGCCGGTGCTGATGGTCCGAGAGTCCGAGACATTTTTCCCCAGCCTCACATGCTGCTTCCTGTCCGTCAGGAAGTCAGTGATCCACCTGCAGATGGATTCAGGCATGTTCATCTGGGATAGCTTGCCTCGGAGAAAGTTTGGGAGGATGGTGTTGAAGGCAGAGCTGAAGTCCACAAACAGGATCCTGGCGTAGGTTCCCGGGAAGTCCAGATGCTGCAGGATGAAGTGAAGAGCTATGTTGATGGCATCATCTACAGACCTGTTGGTTCTGTAGGCAAACTGCAGAGGGTCCAGGATGGGGGCCGTGAGGGTCTTGAGATAGGACAGAACCAGGCCCTCAAATGACTTCATGACCACAGATGTCAGAGCCACAGGTCTGTAGTCATTAAGTCCAGTGATCCATGGCTTCTTGGGGACAGGGACTATGGTGGAGGTCTTGAAGCAGGCAGGCACATGACATGCCTGCAGTGAGGAGTTGCAAAGAAGAATGGGCAAGAATTTCAGTCTCTAGATGTGCAAAGCTGGTAGAGACATACCCTAAAAGATTGGGAGCTGTAATTGCAGCAAAAGGTGGTTCTACAAAGTATTGACTCAGGGGGCTGAATAATTACGCACACCCCACTTTTCAGTTATTTATTTGTAAAAAATGTTTTGAATCATGTATGATTTTCGTTCCACTTCTCATGTGTACACCACTTTGTATTGGTCTTTCCCGTGGAATTCCAATAAAATTGATTCATGTTTGTGGCTGTAATGTGACAAAATGTGGAAAAGTTCAAGGGGGATGAATACTTTTGCAAGCCACTGTAAATACCTCAGAGTTCACCTTGACAACAGACTGGACTGGAGACTGAACAGTGAAACCTTCTACAAGAAGGGACAGAGCAAACTGTACTTCTTGAGGCAGCTTAGGTCCTTCAAGGTTTGCAGCAAGATGCTGCAGATCTTCTACAAGTCTTTTGTGGAGAGTGTAATCTCTTCAGCCATCATCTGTTGGGGTGGCAGCATCAGAGCCAGGGATTTAAAAAGGCTAAACAACCTGATAAAGAAGGCTGGTTCTGTTCTTGGCACTACTGCGGAACCACTGTAGATTATAATGCAAAGAAGCATTCTTCATAAAATCAAAAAAAATTTGGAAAACCATGAGCATCCTCTTCATGAGGTTGTCATACAACAACAGAGTGTCTTCAGTCGCAGGCTTCTTTAGTTTCGCTGCAATATAGACCGCTACAGGAAATCCTTCCTGCCCACAGCCATCATCATCTACAACAACTCATTAAATAATTAATTATATGAGCTACACCAACACTTGATTTCCCTCTGGGATCAACAAAGTATTTTTGAATTGAATTGAACTGAATTAAAGAGGCTATATGCAACTTTTTCCCCAAAATAAACGTAACAATAGCCTTTTTATTTGATCATTTATGACTCAAACATCTCCTGATGAGCATACTGACACCTTGTCAGCTCACAGTGGGTGGACCTGTAAGCCTGTATCCAATTTTTTCTATTTTCTGTCGGGTCCGATTTTCCCGCGCTTTCTGCGGATGTGGCGTTCGTGTTAAATGTTTCAGATCACTCTGCCACTACCGGTAGTCAGCACTCGCAAGCAGTTAAATGGATTGTGCGAATACACAGAAGAGATCAAGGACAACTCTGACACCAACAGTAACTCCACATAAGACTAAGAAAGTTAAACCCCTGACAAGTGCCCGAAAAAGATATACGATTGAGAGCGACCAGCGCACGAGCACGCGCACGCGCACGCGCTGTGAGAGCGAGCAGAAAGGAAGAGCAGTTCCGTTTTTGGCCACATGAGGTCAATCGCGAGTTTAAATTTCACAAAATTGTATATAGCCCCTTTAAAGTCGTCATTTTCAGCAGGAAAAAAAATCTAAAGCCAAACACTCTCATATTAAACCAAATCTCAAATTGATCACCTGTCAGAGGGTTCAGCTACCCATCATCCAACCACTTAAGTTAGCTTTATTAAATATTAGGTCTTTTATTTAGGTCACTTCCAACATTTCAACAGTTTCTCAGCTGTTCTAGAAGAGAAAACAAGACCTTGGATTTGTTGTATGCAAATGTAAAGGATGTATACATGTCCAAACCAAGACCTCATCTGGGACAATCAGATCACAATTTTATTTTTTTCTATTCAGAATATAAGCCACTTGTACAGAGGCAACCTGTTTCAAAGAAAACTGTGAAAAAATGGTCACATGAAGCTGAAGAAGCCCTGCAGGGTTGTTTTGCGACAACAGACTGGATGACTTTGCCAAGCACATAGAGAGGACATTAATGCCATGACTGAGTGTGTGACTGACTATATAAACTTCTATGTGAACAACATCATCCCCAACAGAACAGTGAGGTGCTTCCCTAATAACAAACCCCGGATCATCAGTGACCTGAAGGAACTGCTAAACAAGAAAAAAGAGCCTTCAGGGAGGGAGACAGGGAATTACTGAGGAGTATACAGAAGCAACCTAAGGTCAAGATCAGAGACAGCAAAGAGGCATACAGGAAGAAGCTGTAGAACAAACTACAGAGGAACAAAGAAGGATGAATAGATGGACAATTCAATTCAGTTTATTTATATACCACTGATTCACAACAGATGTCATCTCAAGGCACTTAATAAGAAGTCATTTCAATACATTTATACAAACATTCCAATCAGTTAAAAAGTTTCCTATTTAAGGAATCCCAGCAGATTGCATCAGTCATTGGTGTGAGGTGAGGTGGACAGAGCCAATGAACTGAACACATTCTTCAACAGGTTCAGTTCAGGTTAACAGATCAGGTGTACCTTCTATGGAGAGAAAAACACTAAGAGAAAACAAAGTTAACAGTCGAAATAACAGCATATAGTGCAACTGGAGATTAGTAGAAAAGAAAGTAGCAGAATGAAGAAAAGTGGTCGGTCTGTCCTCCAGCAGTCTGAGCCTATAGCAACATAACTACAGAGATATGTTGGGACACACACAGTCATTGGGTGGCACTAACCCACATTCTAGCTCCAACAGGAGAAAAAGAGAATCAGACCCTTATCAGTTTTGATAAGGGTGTGAGTCATTGGAGAACGCTCTCTTCCGTTTGGGCTGTCGCCTAGACAGTGCCAGGAGAGACCCCATCCTTCCTTCCCTGGCGAGGGGAAAGAACGCGAGTTTCTGGGAGAAACTCACCCCAAGGACGACAAAGATTGCTGATCGATCAGGTGAATCGCAAACCACTGATGAGATAAACCCCACTGTTCTGCCCTGAGCCCTGCAGAAACTCAGAGTTACAGACGCTGCCGTGTGGAGGGGACCGCTAACAGGCGACTGAATGCCAAAGATCCAGACTGAAGCATTACCCCACCGCAACAAAGCCTGGGACAACTGCTGTCTTGAAAGTTGCAGAAAAGGTAGTCAGTGAAGGAAGGTGGAGCTGAACGCTGCTTAGCCAACCCGGAGAGGACGACCTGCACCCCAACAGCCATAAGGCCTCCCACTATTAGCCGACTGCAGCTGTGGATGATGGAGGAAGCTCAAACAACGTTAGCCGGTAGGCTAACGTTGTTTGAGCTTCCTCCATCATCCACAGAGCAACCTGGAGAACTTTAACGATTCAATAAAGTCTGTCTGGGCAGAGGCGAGATTATTTTAGGATAATCAAGATTTAAGGGTTGTTTATTTTCACTGTGATTTGTTACTTTGTGTAAGATTTAATTTATTGTTTGGGTACTAACAGGCCGGTCGGTCTGGAGGCTTAAACAGTGATTTTCGAGGTTTCCGATGAAAAGTCGTTTTATATCCTGCAACCTGAGTTACTCAATCCGACAGTTTACCTTTGTTTGGTGTTTAGTAAATGAACCAGAGCGGCTCCATGTGAGTTAGCTGTAGGCTACATGCTCTAGCGAACCACACGGGCCCACCGTTGACTGCTCAGCTTCACGAACAATAAAGACTGCCATTAATAGTATTGAAAATAGAGATCGACTTTAAAACAGATAGTTTAAACCCTCAAATTAATCTTTTAAGTCATTTTTGAAACCGCCTTCTTGGTAAGTCGAAATACTAAATTAGATCAACATAATTGGTGCCCCCCGGTGAGGCCGTTAAAGTCAACTGAAGTTTAAATATTAAATTAGATCAATCACGGCGGGGACCGATCCATAAAACAGAATCAATTCTCTAGAGGTTATTGATTTCTAATTCAACAAATCGTTTAATGGAACATTGCTTCTTCCAAATAATGTTTTTCTTCACTTCTGCTTTGCATTGTGAATTGGTGGTTTGAAAACAAACCAGAAGGTGCTGGTTTGTCTTTAACTAACCACAATTAGTTAAAATGAATTTAGCTTCATTCCCAAAACTCTTTAATACAAGCTTTGGTCTTTAAGCAAACAAATTCATCCTGAATTGTGATATCATTATCAATTTATTGGTTATTGTTTCTACTTCTTTGCATATTTATCACTTTTACTGTTTACTTTTGAATTCTTTTTTTGTAATAAACGGAAAACCGTTGTTGTTATTTCACCTACTGTAGGTTCTAAAGTGAGATGAATCCAGCATGACTCACTGCGCCCTTCCTGGATTTCCAATACTGCATAATCCGACACCGTCAACAATAAAATCCACGGAGACCAATATGTTCTGTGGACCCAATCCCAACCAAATTATTTAAGGAAGTGTTCCATTTGGTTTCTGGCCCCATTTTGGATATGATGAATCTATCCTTAGTAAACGGATACGTACCACGAGAATTCAAAATACCTGTAATTGAACCTTTACTCAAGAAACCTTCCCTTGATCAAGATGACTTAGTGAATTACAGACCTATATATAACCTTCCTTTCTTATCCAAACTCCTTGAGAAAATAGTTGCTAATCAAGTCTGTAAGCGTCTAAACAGTAACGACCTGTTTAAAGAGTTTCAGTCAGGTTTTAGAGCTAATCATAGCACTGAAACAGCACTGGTGAAGGTTACTAATGATATTCTCATGGCCTCAGAAAATTGACTTGTGTCTGTTCTGGTTTTTTTAGATCTCAGTGCTGCTTTTGACACAGTCGATCATAATATTCTCTTAGAAAGGCTTGAACATGTTGCAGGGATCAAAGGAACAGCACTAAGCTGGTTTAAATCATATTTGTCTGATAGATTCCAGTTTGTTCATCTAAACGATAAATCTTCTTTACACTCAAGGGTTACTTGTGGAGTTCCACAGGGTTCTGTGCTTGGACCAGTTCTTTTCACCATATATATGCTACCAGTTGGTAGAATCATTTGACAGCATGGGATAAATTTCCACAACTATGTCGATGATACACAACTATATTTATCCATAAATCCTGATGAACCCAGTCAGTTAGGTAGATTACAGGCATGTCTGGAAGAAATAAAAACATGGACGACTCTAAACTTTTTGCTCTTAAATTCTGACAAGACAGAAGTTGCTGTCTTTTGACCAGAAGTTCTAAAAACGAAACTGCTTGGTCAATCACTTCATCTCGATGGCATTAAATTGGCCCCCAGTAATAACGCAAAGAACCTCGGCGTTATTTTTGACCAAGACTTGACATTTAAATCCCATACTAAACAGGTTTCTAGGATTTCCTTCTTTCGCCTCCCGAATATTGCTAAAAGTAGAAAACATGTGCTGCTATGATACCAGCTCCCAGTTTTAGTCCGTGAGGCAGACACTCTGTTTACGTTTAAGGCCAGGCTTAAAACTTTCCTTTTTGATAAAGCTTATAGTTAGAGTGGCTTAGGTCAGTGGTCCCCAACCCCCGGGCCACGGACTGGTACCGGGCCGTGGGTCATGTGGTAAATGGACTGAACTTATATAGCGCTTTTCTAGTCATACTGACCACTCAAAGCGCTTTACATTGAAGCATTTACATTTACTCACACTCGCATTCATACACCGACACCCAACATGGCTCGGTAGGATTATGTTTTTTGGGGTTAAGTGCCTTGCCCAGGGGCACATCGACATGTGACTGGAGGAGGCTGGAATCGAACCTACGACCCTCCGATTGCAAGCCAACTCTACTCTACCACTGAGCCACAGTCGCCCCTTACTGGGTGCGAGCCACACAGAAAGAAAAAATAACTTCCAGTATTTCTGTTTTATTTATTATCTGAGGGTGACCGCTATTTTATTTTGAAAAATGACCGGATATCCCCGTTACAAAGCTCAGTCTTGACACGTCAAGAGGGTTGTATTTGTCACGTGATAGTTACCGCTACAATTAATCCCACAAGCTAGCAAGATGGATAGAAAACAAATGTCTCTCGATCGTTTCTTTGGAAAGGGGAAAAGGCCCAAGGCTCTCACTGATTTAGCGTTGTGGTGAGTTCGATTTTTCATGCACTTTGTATTTGTTTTTGTGGTAAATCTTGAATTATTAAATGTATGTTTACATGTTACCATGGAGACCAGAGAGCATTAGGGGACTGAGAGTATGTTACTCGTGTTATATTGTGTGCTCGATGTTAGGAGGACGCTGTTAATAAAGTTGCGAATACACATTGGATTTACGTCTATTGTTATAATTTTAAAAATAACCCGTTTTTATACCGTCCGCAATCATTTATCTGCCACACCTTAAAGGCCGGTCCGTGAAAATATTGTCTGATATTAAACCGGTCCGTGGCGAAAAAAAGGTTGGGGACCACTGGCCTAGGTCATCCTGAGCTATCTCTGTAGTTATGCTGCTATAGGCTTAGACTGCTGGAGGACAGAGTTACTAATTTTCTTCACTCTGCTACTACTACTACTCTCCAGTTGTATTACAGTACATTCTGTTATTTCGACTGTTAACTTTGTTTTCTCTCAGTACTTTTTTCTCCATAGAAGATATACCTGGTCTGGTATCCTGCTTGGCTGCAATGCCCTGTTGGACGGGGGGCATCGACTGGGATGATGCTTCCAGTAACTGAACATCCACCGTGTCATGTTATCGACTTTTTACTTTCTGTGAAATACAGTAGAGTGCTCTTATATCAGATCTTCTGTTCCTTCTGTGTCTTTGCTGTCTTCTCAAACCTCCAGACGGTCGTGGCAGATGGCCGCTCCTACTGAGCCTGGTTCTGTTGGAGGTTTCCTCCTGTTAAAGGGGAGTTTTTCCTCTTCCTCCGTCACTACATGCTTGCTCAGTATGAGGGATTGCTGAAGGATTGCTGTGGTTGGCAAGTCTGCATCAACGGGGCCCAACCTCACACCAATGACTGACGCAATCTGCTGGGATTCCTTAAATAGGAAACTTTTTAACTTATTGGAATGTTTGTATAAATGTATTGAAATGACTTCTTGTTAAGAGCCTTGAGATTACATCTGTTGTGAACCGGCACTATGTAAATAAACTGAATTGAATTGAATTGAATTAAAAACTCTTTAGTGAGTAAAAACAGAGGATCACAAAAAAGGGTAGCAGAGATCAAAAAACTGTTTGGCTCCGTTCTGTGAGCTGCGTTTCCCAAAATGCACCACACCGTGCAGGGTCATAATAGGTGAGCCATAACCAAACAATATATAACAAAACCAAATTACCAAAGTAATGATTATGAAGACTAATACTTAACCAAATAATTTGGGGAAAAGTAAATATGGCCAAAATAACCATTAACCAAAACCATAACAAAATTACCAAAATGTTACCAAAAAATTACAGCATAAACTAATCAGAACCAAGTAGAAATTATAGCAAACTAATAAACTATTTACAGAATACAAAATATAATCTTAGACTCCTACATTACCGGCCCCTAATTGTTAGCAAGTTTACTGTAACAATTACCAAACAGATTAATTCATTGAAAGGAGTCTCAAATGTAGATGGTCCACGGAGTCTAATCAGGTTATAGAGCTCATGTCTCTTCAGTCTCTTGTAGTAGACACAGTTTGGTCACTGGTCGTAACAGCTCAGAGGTCTTGGTCTTGATTTTAACTTGACGAACTAAACCGTTTCTGTCAGGAAAAGTCCCCACCACTCTTACAAGCGGCCATGAGCTTCTGGGCGAGGTCTCATCCACAATCATCACCACATCACCCACGTGAAGATTTCTTCCAGTTGTGGACCACCTCTGGCGTTCCTGTAGCTGTGTGAGGTATTCTTTACACCAGGGCTTCCAGAAGATATCTGCCAGGTACTGGACTTGTTTCCATCTTCTTCTGGCGTATTGATCCTCCTTATTGAAAACACCAGGGGGCAACGATGGTTTGGTTTTGAGCAAAAGCAAGTGATTAGGCGTTAGGGCCTCCAAATCATGCAAATCTGAAGAAGCTCTTGTAATAGGTTCTGCTGTTGATGACCGCTTCTGCTTCACATAACAGTGTATATAGGCCTTCTTCTTCCAAAACCTGCTCTTTCAATGTCATACTCAGTATCCTTCTTACAGAGTGTATCGACCTTTCCCAACAGCCACCATGGTGCGACCATGCTGGTGGGTTAAAATGCCATGCAATGCCTTTTTGTTGCAGATTTTTTGCAATTTGGCTACTGTTCCATTGCTGAATAGCTTGTTTCAACTCTGCATCCGCTGCTTTCAGATTGGTGCCATTGTCAGAGTACATCTCCTTCACTTGGCCTTGTCTTGCCACAAACCTCCTTATTGCATTAAGACATGCATCAGTGTCTAAAGAAGATGTGACTTCCAGGTGGACAGCTCTCACAGCAAGACATGTGAAGATGACTCCATATATTTTTACTTGGGCTCTTCCTCTTTGCACCAGGAAAGGGCCAAAGTAATCCATCCCAACTCTGGTAAAGGGCGGCTCGTCAGGCAACAGCCTGCATTCAGGTAAGTCAGCCATCAATTGCTTCCCAGGTGAGCCATGGAGGCTTCTGCAGGCAATGCATTTTGAGAGCAACTTGCTAATAGCTCCACTTGCTCCAGGAATCCAAAACTTCTCTCTTAATTTAGCCAATGTGTGATTTCTGCCTGCATGAGCTTTAATTTCATGAACATTTCTCAGCACAAGAGAGGCAACATGCGACTGTTTGGGCAGAATAACTGGCTGCTTGGATTCAGATGGCAATGCTGATCAACTCAATCTTCCACCCACTCTCATCACTTCGTCTTGAAGCACTGGACTTAATTTGTGTAGTGGGCTACTCCTCTTGACTCTGCTATATTCCTTTAACATCATTATGTCCTCTTCAAAGTATTGTATTTGGAAATACTTCACAATTTCTGCTTCAGCTTCATCCAAATCAGCATAAGTCAAATGATTTCCTTTGAATTTTGCACTCGCATCCATCATTTTTGTTCATTATTGGAAGTCAACGTATCCTTTCTTTTCATCCTCAGCTCCATCAACGGCGTTTTCAGCTTGAGAAACCATGCAACAGTTAGCTTCAACTTGATTCAGGAAGAAAAATTAAGCATTAACTTGTCTGTCGCATTGCTGAGTTGTACCTGAACCGCGTGTATTTGAGCCACTCTCTTCACCTCCAGGTCTTCATAAACCAAAACCATGGGATCGGGATTTATGGGCCACAGATCAGGTGACTGGAGAATAAAGTTCGGTCCAGACAGCCAATTTTCACACCGCAGGAAGGCCTCTGCTGTGAGTCCTCTGGAGACATAATCAGCAGGGTTAGAGATGGAATTCACATACCTCCACTGACACGGTTATGAGTACTGCAGGATGGCTGTAACACGGTTTGCCACAAAGGTTTCTAATCTTGACGTTTTACTGTTCAAATACTTAATGACTGCTGTACTGTCAGACCAAAATACAGAGTCTTTTAGTTCCAACTGTAGCTCTTTTCTCAACAGCTTGTCCATCTTGACTGCAACCGCAGCAGCTGTGAGCTCCAGCCTTGGGATAGTGGGCGTTTTCAGGGGGGCAACTCTAGCTCTGGCAATCACCAGAGTGGACTGTGCATCACCAGTGTCATTGTGCAGCACCAGGTAGCTTATTGTGCCATAGGCATCTTCAGAAAATCAGAAAAATGGTGAAGCTGGGCAGAGACTGGTGTACCAAAGTGCTTAGTTCTGATGCATCTAGCCACTCCAAATCCTTCCTGCAGCTTGAGGCCAGAAAGCCACTTTTTCCAACCTTCATCCCAGGAATATTTCACACGACATAACTCCTGAAGAAGTCTCTTCGCTGGTAAAATGACAGGCACGAACAAACCCAGTGGATCAAAAATGGAACTAACCAGGGAAAGCAATCTTCTTCTGGTGTGTGGACGCTCTTTGGGATTGATTTTAAACTTAAACCGATCCGTTTCTGCACACCACTGTATTCCCAAAGCTCTCTCCACTGGTAAGTAATCTTTGTCCAAATCCAAATCTTGAAATCCAGTAGCTCGTTCATTTGCCGGTAATGTATTGAGCAGTGTTCAGCTGTTACTGAACCACTTCGTCAGCTTGAAGCCTCCGTTTGCCAGCATTTCAGTCAAAGCAGCAGCAAGCAAAACAGCACTGTCGTCATCCTTAACAGACTTAATGCAGTTATCCACAAAAAATTCTTGAAGACTGTGTTGCTTCTTGGCCAAACTCAGCTCCAAAATCAGTTCCACATTTTTGCATTGCAAAAGTTGCTACACTTGGTGATGACGTAGCTCCAAAAATGTGTACCAACATTTTGTGATCAACCAGCTCTTTACTGTAATCACCATCAGGCCACCAGAGAAATCTGAGGAGGTTGGTGTCATCATCACTCACTCGTACCTGATAAAACATGGCCTCCACATCAGCCATCATGGCAATAGTCTCCTGACGAAATCTCCAAAGCACTCCAACTAATGAGCTTGTCAGATTTGGTCCTTGCAGCAATTCTTGATTCAGAGATTCAAGAATTGCTTGAAAACTAGCTCCAGAATCACATTTATTGTTTAACAGGATGTCTGACTCCATGATGAGGTAAGTACCATTTTCGACCAGCAGATGTTGCATTTTCGGCGTTTGTAATCTCCACTGGATAGCCTTTCTCCAAGATATTATCCATAAATGCCACATATTCTTTGCAGTAACCGTCATCTTTGGAAAATCTTTTCTTTAGATTCAGTGCGCGTTGCTCTGCCACTGATCGATTATTTGGCATTTGCAGAAATTTCATTTTTGACTGGGAAACAAACACTGTAATGTCCATTTTTCTGATCCGCAGATCGAGACACAATGGAAATAAACTGATGATCATCCTTTGACATCTCAAGCTCCTCAGTTTTTCCAGCATCTCGAAAAACCTGTTTAAACTGAAGCTGCCACAACTCATTCAACCTGTCAACCCTTGATCAGCGCGTAAAGATCTGACCTCGACCATAGGCGCTAGTGCAGGTGCCTCTGCGCCAAGCACACCCACCGCTGCTTGGTCAGTTTGTTACACTTGTTTCAAAACATTCTTCATCCAGTTCTCACATTTCCAAAAGTAGTCATTTATGTGCTTGTTCTTAGGTTCAAACTATTTATTCTGATCCTCCAGATAATCCTCTTCGGACATATAGCTCTTAAGCCCCGCATTTATTTCACAGAACTCTTGATGCAAATTGTGATAATCCACATGTACTTTAATGTTTACAACATCTGCATTTTCATCTGTTTTCATTAATTCATCAAGGTGATTAATCATTCTTGATATTTGAGACAACTTTTGTTTGCATGCATTTAGGTACCATGTTTTATAGTCCTCCATAGCCCTCTCGGTCAACTTTATTGTCCGTTTTTCTCCAATTTGCTCCAGATCCTCCGACATTTTTGATCATTCTTTTTCTACAATAATAATCCACAAATTAGGAAGGAACGAATAATCCACAGAAATGATCAGGGGTCTCCTTTATAAAGCTTGCTTACGCACAAAACGGGGTCTGAAAACTACACTGACCGCGCAGCAGGAGAGATGTCAAAAATGAAAATGAAAGCCACAATTTCAAACTTTTAGAGTTTTGCGCACACAGACACACAAACGGCAGTCACACCCCATCCCATCTCTGAACTGAGAATAAAAATTAGAATCTGAAGGAAAATATGTTGCACATAAGAATCATATCACAGTCTGTTCATATGTACTTATCTATTCAGATTATATAGAAATTGCACTTGTTGGTAAATTAATTGTGTGAAGTAGGAATACTCCAATGTCCCCTGCATAATGCAGCACAATGGATGCTGGCGCTCATTGTAGATCACGCCACTGGAAACATCTGGATGGGGGACCAGATGTAGATTCCTTAAAGCAGTCCTATTAGATCTATGTGTTGAACTGGACCTGGTGTTGGATCTACTGACCCGCTGGAACCGTGCACCCCTTCCCCCGCTCTTCTTATTTATATCAGCTGCATCAACGCCATGTCACTTGCAGCTCCTCCTTTTGTTTGTGACCCCAAATCGATATTTTGGAAAAAGTAGACTTAAAACGCACCTTTTCTGTCAGGCTTTAAATATGTAGTTTTATTTGTTTTAATAAATTCTAGTCTTATTGTTGCTACAAGAAGTAATCATATAGGCCTAATTGAAACTTTATTGTTCTTATCTTTTTTTGTTGCTTGTGCTGCTTTTATTATTAAATTTTTTAATCTTTTTACTCTCTTCTTGTCACACATTTTCTTTTTGCAACTGTATTTTTGTCTTTTAATGTGAAGCACTTTGGCTGCATTAGGCTGAGTAAAGCGCTGATTGAGTGATTGACTGAAATAAACTGTTTACCGTGCCTCTGAGCCTGCAGCTGTCACTGTGGAATTACTTTCTCCGCCTCTCGGTTGCCACGGTTACCTGTTAAACGCCCCATATTAGCTGGCTTTAGTGGATGCAGAATATTCACTAGACACTTTGCATGGACCGTTTATGGGAGAAATGGGTGTGTAGGAGGCGGGATATGATCCAAAAACACCTGTGCACATTTCTAGGGAGAGTGAGATTTATAAAGCGGAAAGTGCGTGCAGCTGTGCGTACTCCGAGTTTGATAGATCGGAAACTTACTAGGCGTAAGTAAAAAAAAGTTGCTGAACTTAAGTACAGTTTTAGTATTGATTCTACGCAAAGTTTTATAAATGAGACCCCAGTTCCTTATCTAATAAGCACTAACATTCTTGTGATGACAGAAGAAACAACTTTATGCATTTAATAAAAATCTTTTTCACAGTGTATGACCTCTGACTTTGATAAAAAAAATATTTTACCAGGTACAGAAGAAGCAGATGAAGCAAATTTAACCATTGAAATTTCCTTTATTGTGTAGTCACTTTCCACAGCTTTACTCAAACAGCGATCACCTTAGAAAAGTTTTAACACTGGCTAATAGCAACCCTGAGACAGGGGGGCAATATTTTCAAGAAAAAGAGAGGATTGGATTGCTAATAACCTATTAGGAGATAATTGGATAATTTGATAGATTAATTTATGGGTTCAATTGGGGTTTTAGTCAAATTTGAACATAATCACGATTTTGAAGAAGAGTTTATAGTATAATGGCCTACTAGAAGGAGAGGAGAATAGATGTTTTCAAATCAGTTTGAATAGGATTCAAATTCTCCTTGAAACAGTCAGCAAGAATAAGGGGCTCTACAGGTAGGAGGATCTTTGGATTTTTCGACATAAAAACTAAAGACCTTCAATGAGGATTATCTAAACACGGATTCTTGATTGATTACCTGTTGCATAAAGAGTTAATGAAGTGGTTCAAAATTAATATTACACCACAATGTATAAATAGCTCCCTCTAGTGGTCCAGAAATAGTATTACACCTTAATGTATACATGGCTCCCTCTAGTGGTTCAAAATTGATATTACACACAATTGTATAAATGCCTCCCTCTAGTGGTCCAGACATAGTATTACACCTTAACATATATGTGGCTCCCTCTAGTGGTTTAGAAATATTACACCAAAATGTATAAATAGTGCCCCTAGTGGTTCAAAATTAACATTACACACAATTGTATAAATGGCTCCCTCTAGTGATCCAATAAATTGTATTACATGAAAATATATAAATAGTGCCCTTAGTGGTTCAAAATTAATATTACACACAATTGTATAAATGGCTCCCTCTAGTGGTCCAATAAATAGTATTACACACAATTGTATAAATGGGTCCCTCTAGTGGTCCAATAAATAGTATTAAACCAAAATGTATAAATACTCCCCCTAGTGGTTCGACATTAACATTACACAGAATTGTAACCTAGGGGTTCAAAAAATAATATGACATTTTATTTTATAAATGGCTCCCCCTGCTGTTTTTATTTAATGGTACAAACTCGAACAGTGCCCTTAGTGGTTCAAAGTTAACATTACACCCAGTTGTATAAATGACACCCTCTAGTGGTTCAAATTAACATTACAGCCTATTGTATAAATAGCGCCCCTTATGATTTGAATCTATCCCCTCCGTGTCATCAGAACATGTCCGAACAAGCCCATTTAATAGTCTAGGTTTTGTCTGGGCATGTTTGTACCTGGGCTTAGTCTCAACATGGATCCTCAAGTATGCTATTTTATTTTAAACAGCTAAAATGTGCTTTTTTAGCTGTTTAAACATTAGCTCCAGCACTCTAGATCTACCACTACATATGTTTCAACCAATTCAACCATGATAAATTAAACTTGTAATAGCACTAAAGAAAGATTGTACTCACCCACAGCTATGTTGAATCCGATGCTCATCCTTTAATTTTTTTTAATGCCCCATTACTCCATCTTTAAAAAACAGATAACCTCACTTTAAACCTGGTTGCTCTAAACTGAAAAAAAGAAATCCTCAGACTACCAAAGTTACTGATAAAGCCTGATAAAAAAACAGTTTGACACAACCCTGCTCGGCTTTGTATTCGCTGCATTTATCACGCCCCCCCTTGCTGAACATGTCCCGACAAGTCTGCCGGCCCCACCCCGTACGCTAGGTTCCTATATAAACCTCCTGGCCCAGAGCATGAGAGTTTAACGCCAACACATGCTGTGCTTATCAACCTGTGTTATTGGTTCAAGAGAGCGAGGAGAGTAAATGTTTTCTTCCTCGCAAATGCGCGATCATTTCCAGCTGTTTTATGGCACCGAGCTGGTTCCGCTCCTATGTTATTGATATATTCACCATAGCGTTCATAGTCTGTTACAGGTAGAAACATCGCTCAGCTTCCATTGCTGAGGTGAGCTGGTTTCGGTCAGGAGCGGGACAAAAGCGGGGGGGTTGTACACAGCGAAACTCCGCTCTGAGGTGAGATTACTGTTTGTTAAATTCTTTTTACTGTTTAGAGAGATAGAAATAGGAGTATTATAGTATTTTCATTTATTTTATCCTAATATATTCCTGACTTTTACCTGTGTTTTATCACAGAACCTGATCGATGCCGGGAGCTGTAGTGATGCCTACAATTTGATCAGTGTCGGTGGATCTGCCAAGCGCCAGCCTTACTACTCCGGCTAACAGTGAGACTGGAGCTTTCTCCAGTTTGCGGGTATCGTCTGACTCTGTTTTTTTCATGTTCTTAATTTGATCATGTGTTTAAATGATGCAATGTCAACCCGTCACTATGAATGTCTCAAAGGAGATAGATAGTCCTCAACTGTCTAGTCAGGATGATGAAGAATTTCAGATCATTGTGTGTGACAAATTCAATAACATTGAGATCCGACACAACTTTGTACGCCCTGAGGGTCGATTTCCGTGTCCGTATGAATTTCATAATGACATAATGAATATGCTCAGGGGTTTATCAGACCAGGTGACTCCGCTGGTTAACCCTAACAACATTGTGCAGGTAGAGGTTAATGGACCCGGTGTGTCTCGCAACGTTACTTTCTCTGTCGATGAGGGGGGGAGGAATGTCATGCAACAGTTGGAAGCATTTTTAGATGATCTGATGCAATCCAATTCTGAAATAGCTTGTAATTCAAATAGTGCATGATCTTAGCGGGGTGCCAGACCAAAAGCTGAAAAGTTTCTCGATTGTGAGTTGATAAAAAAGAAGAGACAGCATCTATATATCGTGAACAATAGAGATGACGTTTCGCTATTAGCTTAGCTTGTGTCGCAGACCCTAGCTTCACTACAGATGCGGCTATGCAGCTCAGTAGAAAGTTGCTATGATGTGGAGGCCTGTCAGAACACACCCCTGTCAGATCAGACGGTATCTACATATTTGAGAAGTTGTTAAAACGAAAAAAAATTTTTTCCCAGAAATGAGGGGGAGAGAGCTCTGGGGAAGATTCAGACCGACTTTGAGGACCGAAGCAGGACCGTTTTTCTCTTGCACTTCCGAGACCATTACTACAGGATCAAAAACTTGAAGGGTTTTATAGGGGCTCGGGATATTTGTCACTACTGTAGGGCACAAATAGAGTCATATATGTAAAGGTTTGTGTGCTGTCTGTAACGATGTGGCGTGTGCTCAGGGGGTCACGGCTCCAATTCAATGCCTTGACTGTAACAGATATTGTAAGAACCAGGCATGTTACGATACACATAAAGTACCTCAAATAAAACCCAAGGCGGGTGGAATGGCCAGGTGAGGAAATGTTCCAACTGCGAGTTAAACTATGACCAGAGCCTCACAACAGGCAAGAACCATGTGTGTCAAGGAAAGAATTGTAGGATTTGCGGGGGTAAGCTTGACAAGAACCTACCGACATCAGAGCATAAATGTTATATCCAGACCTGTTCTGTGGATACCGAAATAGGTGAGAAGATGTATTTTTACAATATTGAAACTTACCCTGGTTCACAGGATGAACGTCAAGTAGACAAGCTGTGTTTGAATTCCCTTTGGGGGAAGTTTGCTAAAAAAAAATGACAAAGCCCAAACCTCAATTATTAAACATCCTGCCAAGGGTTTTGAGTTGCTATTTTCGGGGAAATTTGGCAAGACGTACTTCAGCCTTCTGAACCCCAAGTCCGTCATGATTCAATGGAAGTACAACAAAAACTGTATAACGCCCCCTAACAAAACCAGTAATGTGTTTTTTGCTGCATTTTACGCGCGACTAGAGTTATTTAGATACCTGCACCAGCTCCAAGCCTGGGCACTCTGCCGTCCGCGTTTCTAACAGATTTTCCCCGCTCAGCGACACACCCACTGAGAAGCCGACCCTGCTAATTGGCAGCTCCAAAGTCAGAAACGTGGCATTAGAGACACCATTGACCATAGTCAAATGTTTGCCAGGGTCCAAAACGGGTGACATCAAATCCTACCTGAAACTGCTGGCTAAAGATAAGCGTAAATACAGTAAGATTGTTATTCACGCTGGTGGTAATGACACCCGGTTACACCAATCGGAGGTCACTAAAATTAGTGTTGCTTCGGTGTGTAAGTTTGCCAAAACAATGTCCGACTCGGTAATCTTTTCTGGTCCCCTGCCTAATCGGACCAGTGACGACATGTTTAGCCGCATGCTGTCATTCTATCAATGGTTGTCTAGGTGGTGTCCTGCAAACGATGTAGGCTACATTGATAACTGGAGAACATTTTGGGGAAAACCTGGTCTGATCCGGAGAGACGGCATCCATCCCACTTTGGATGGAGCAGCTCATTTTTCTAGGAATATGGCCGAATTTATTAGTCCTCCAAAACACTGACAACCCAGGGTCCAGACAAGGAAGCAGAGTCGTAGTTTAACCCACCTCTCTGCTGCTTCTGTACTGTTACCCACCCATTACCCTATAGAAACAGTGTCTTGCCCACGGCCAAAATTAAATGGATTAAAAGTTAAGCCAACAAAAGCAAATCATGGAAATCTCGTAAAAATAAATACAACTTTCACTGAACAGAAAAATAAATCTATTAAATGTGGTTTATTAAACATAAGATCTCTCTCCTCAAAGACTTTGTTAGTACATGACTTGATTTGTGATAATCACATTGATTTCCGTTGTCTCACAGAAACCTGGTTGCAGCAGGAGGATTATGTCAGTATAAATGAGTCAACTCCTTCCAGTCATTTAAATTTTCACATTCCTAGCAATACTGGGCGAGGGGGAGGAGTTGCAACCATTTTCCATTCTGATTTACTAATTAGTCCCAGACCAATTGATAGCTACAGTTCTTTTGAACATCTAACCCTTAATTTTCCTCATCCAAGTTGCAAAACATTAAGACCATTTTTGTTTGTGGTTTTGTATCGTCCACCAGGCCCTTACTCTCAATTCTTGGATCAGATCTCACATTTTTTATCTGATTTAGTATTAAATACTGATAGGATTATTATAGTGGGGGACTTTAATATTCATGTGGATACTGAAAGTGATAGCCTAAATGCAGCCTTTAATGCTATTTTAGACTCAATTGGCTTTACTCAAAAAGTACAGGGATCGACCCACTCAGGTAAACACACTTTGGACCTTGAATTGATATACGGTATTGAGTGTGAGGAAATAACAGTCCACCCACATAACCCGGTCCTGTCTGACCACTTCTTAATAACTTTTGAATTTACTTTAACTGACCATCTTAAATCTGAAAGAAAATTTAATTATAGTAGAGCTTTATTAGACAATGCTGTAACAATTTTTAAAGAATCTGTTCCATTCTTACTTTCCTTAGTGTCTCAGGGTAACACAGTGGATGGCAGCAATTCTATCTCTAACCCTTCAGAAATGTATGATCTGGTTCACAGTGTTACGTCCTCATTGCGTTTGGCATTAGATAGTGTAGGCCCCTTAAAAAAGAAAGTGGCTAGCCATAGGAGGCTGACTCCTTGGTTCAACGCAGAGTTGCGTACTTTAAAGCAGAATACTAGGAAGTTGGAGAGAAAATGGCACTCTACACACCTAGAGGATTCCTATTTAACCTGGAATAACAGTCTACTGCTGTATAAAAAGACCCTTCGACAAGCAACAACAGCATATTTTTCATCATTAATAGAGGCGAATAAAAACAATCCTAGGTTTCTTTTTAGTACAGTTTCCAAACTTACACAGAGTCATAGCTCTGTTGAGCCAACTATTCCCCCAGCTCTCAGCAGTGATGATTTTATGGGATTCTTCATAAATGAAATTAATTCTATTTTAAAAAAAATCATTGGCATCCTCCCAAACATGATTACTTCTTCCTCAGTAAATGAGGCAGCATCGGAAAGAACTGTAGAACCTCAGTTGTACTTAGGCTGTTTTGATTCAGTCGAGCTTTCGGAATTATCAAAAATATTAGCCTCATATAAACCTTCAATTTGTATGTTGGACCCAATTCCAACCAAATTATTTAAAGAAGTGTTCCATTTGGTTCCTGGCCCCATTTTGGATATGATGAATCTATCCTAAACGGATACGTACCACAGGAATTTAAAATAGCCGTGATTAAACCTTTACTCAAGAAACCTTCCCTTGATCAAGATGACTTAGTGAATTACAGACCTATATCTAACCTTCCTTTCTTATCCAAAGTCCTTGAGAAAATTGTTGCTAATCAAGTCTGTGAGCATCTAAACAGTATCGAGCTGTTTGAAGAGTTTCAGTCAGGTTTTAGAGCTCATCATAGCACTGAAACAGCACTGGTGAAAGTTACTAATGATATTCTCATGGCCTCAGGTAATGGACTTGTGTCTGTTCTGGTTTTGTTAGATCTCAGTGCTGCTTTTGACACAGTCGATCATAATATTCTCTTAGAAAGGCTTGAACATGTTGCAGGGATCAAAGGAACAGCACTAGGCTGGTTTAAATCATATTTGTCTGATAGATTCCAGTTTGTTCATCTAAATGATAACTCTTCTTCACTCTCAAGGGTTACTTGTGGAGTTCCACAGGGTTCTGTGCTTGGACCAATTCTGTTCACCATATATATGCTCCCGATTGGTAGAATCATTAGACAGCATGGGATAAATTTCCACAGCTATGCAGATGATACACAACTATATTTATCCATAAATCCTGATGAACCCAGTCAGTTAGGTAGATTACAGGCATGTCTGGAAGACATAAAAACATGGATGACCCTAAACTTTTTGGTTTTAAATTCTGACAAAACAGAAGTTGCTGTCTTTGGACCAGAAGTTCTTAAACAGAAACTGATTAGTCAATCACTTCATCTGGATGGCATTAAATTGGCCCCCAGTAATAACATAAAGAACCTCGGCTTTTTTTTTGACCGAGACATGACATTTAAATCCCATATTAAACAGCTTTCTAGGATTTCTTTCTTTCACCTCCGGAATATTGCTAAAATTAGAAACATCCTGTCCAGGAGTGATGCTGAGAAACTAGTCCATGCATTTGTTACCTCAAGGCTGGACTACTGTAATTCTTTACTATCAGGTAGTCCACAAAATGCCATTAAAAGCCTTCAGTTGATCCAAAATGCGGCAGCAAGAGTTCTGATGAATATTCAAAAGAGAGATCACATTTCTCCTGTTTTAGCTTTCCTTCATTGGCTCCCTGTTAAATCCAGAATATAATTTTAGATCCTTCTTCTTACATACAAAGCCCTTAATAATCAGCTCCATCATACATCAGAGATCTAATTGTTCCATATGTTCCCAACAGAGCCCTTCGCTTTCAGACTGCAGGTTTACTTGTAGTTCCTAGGATTTCTAAAAGTAGAATGGGAGGCAGATCTTTTAGTTATCCGACTCCTCTCCTGTGGAACCAGCTCCCAGCTTTAGTCCGTGAGGCAGACACTCTGTTTACTTTTAAGGCCAGGCTTAAAACTTTCCTTTTTGATAAAGCTTATAGTTAGAGTGGCTAAGGTCATCCTGAGCTATCTCTGTAGTTATGCTGGTATAGGCTTAGACTACTGGAGGACAGACTTACCAATTTTCTTCACTCTGCTACTTCCTTTTCTCCTACAACTCTCCAGTTGTATTACAGTACATTCTGTTATTTCGACTGTTAACTTTGTTTTCTCTCAGTGTTTTTCTCTCCATAGAAGATATACCTGGTCTGGTATCCTGCTTGGCTGCAATGCCCTGTTGGACGGGGGGCATCGACTGGGATGATCCTCCCAGTAATTGAACATCCACTGTGTCCTGTTATCAACTTTTTACTTTCTGTATCATAGAAAGTTCTCTTATATCAGATCTTCTGTTCCTTCTGTGTCTCTGCTCTGTCTTCTCAAACCCCCAGACGGTCATGGCATATGGCCGCTCCTACTGAGCCTGGTTCTGTTGGAGGTTTCTTCCTGTTAAAGGGGAGTTTTTCCTCTCCACCGTCGCTACATGCTTGCTCAGTATGAGGGATTGCTGAAGGATTGCTGTGGTTGGAAAGTCTGCATCAACGGGGCCCAACCTCACGCCAATGACTGACGCAATCTGCTGGGATTCCTTAAATACAAAACTTTTTAACTGATTGGAATGTTTGTATAAATGTATTGAAATGACTTCTTGTTAAGTGTCTTGAGATGACATCTGTTGTGAATTGGCGCTATATAAATAAACTGAATTGAATTGAATTAATAAAACAATTAAATTCATCGAGGGATTGCCATTGTCATTCCTTTGAAGACAGTGTTTTATTCCCCCCAGATCAGTAACATCTATTGTTTCTTGATGATGTACTCTTTCAAGCAGCTGAGCACCCAGAGGTCGTGAAAATATTCACGCAATATCGACACCATAGAAACATGAGTGTTATGATGTTGACTCATAATGTTTTTCTCAAGGGTAAACATACTCAAACAATCAGTCTTAATTGTAACTAAATGGTCTTGTTTAAAAACCTGTGTGATGTCATGCTGCAAAACCCATTCACACTCCTCATCCCATCCCTGTGTCTAATTATTGTCTGCAGCTGTGTCCTATCTGTCTTACCTGATCCTCCTTCCCTTCTGTGGTATTTATACTCCTCTCTTCCTCACCTTCCCTGCCGGTTCATTGTCTTCATCCATGGTGTGTCTACTCCTGCTGTCTCGTCTCCCAGCCTATTCCTCCGGATCACCAGCACCATCATTCACCCTGGTAATAAACCAACCCTCACTTCATCTGTGTCTGCGTGTGAGTCACTATACCTATAGACACAGTCCGTGACATGTGACAGGTTTCAGGTAACCTATCCAGCCCGTCAAATTGTCACTGGACAGAAACCCTTTTTCATGGAGCGTTTTGAAGATGCCACGAGCCAGCCACATGGCTATTTATGTGTTGACCTAACCACAGACCAATACAGACTCAGGACAGGTTTACTTTCTGGACAGTGGCCAGCTGTTTACATTGCTAAGAACAAGTGACCAGCATGTCAGCATGCATAAAAAGAAATGCGCAGTTACTGGGGGCTCTTTTTCATGTTTAACACTCAGGAAACGTAATGATATCCTAACTCATTGTGCTCCGGAATAAAATCTTCAGGCTGTTGGTTGATAGGAAGGTGGGGTTAAAGCGCAAATGACCGGCACTGAAAACCCAGATGAGAGGGATTCTGCCGCTGATTGCAGCTGTAATACTTTTTCTTCTTTCGTGGCTGGTATGTTTCATCGGTAGAAGTGGAATATGGCACTGAGAGCTTCGCATAAAATGTTTTCTAGTCTCGCAGCATTAATTAAAATGTCTGAGGCAACAGGATAACTCTGGAACCATACGGCAGAATGCTCAGGATGACACTAGTGTGGACATGCGAGCAATATTGGACAACCCAAACAGTGTGTCGTATGAGAAAATTAAACAGTACCCCACATTACTTCAGAAATATCTAACTCTGCTAAACAAGGAGAGAACAAAGAGCCGCGTGTCACTTTAACGCTGCAGAGAGACCGTATGAATTATGACCCCCCGAAGGACAACCAGATCGTCAGCGGGTATAGCCGAGGGCTAGATGGTCTAGACTCCGCAGAGACCTCTTCTACACCTGCTGTTGAGAGTGTCGACGATGAGAGAGCGGGCAGGATATCGAAAATAAAAAGCGCATATTCATGTCACCAGTTTGGCTGTCTTTAAAGCCTCCAACTGCTAAAAAACGCCGGGAAAGAAGGAAGTATATCATAATTTCACTGGTTTGGCCTGAGAATGTGCAGGTACTGCGCAGAAAGCGTAGGAGTGTTATGTCATCACCCCTCTGGACCAGAGCGAAGATCATAAGGCGACCCGAGCCCCCAGCTGGCTCACATTCTCCCCTTAGCACCATGACTACAGAATAAGCGGTTTCTTTTAACAATAAATGATATTTGTTCACATAATTTCATGCGTACAGGTTTATTTCATTCCACTTTAAACATCATAACTCTTATACATTTGTTGAGCATATACTCATACAACAATTCAAAACCCGAAAAAATCTTTAAACATATCTAGAGAACAGGTTCTATGCATGAAAAACGTAGTGTTTCGCTTTATAACACATTGCAATTCAATTCAGTTTAATTTATATAGCGCCGATTCACAGCAGATGTCATCTCGAGGCACTTAACAAGAAGTCATTTCAATACATTTATACAAACATTCCATCCATCCATCCATCCATCCATCCATTTTCTTCTGCTTATCCAGGTTCGGGTCACGGGGGCAGCAGCTTAAGCAAGGACACCCAGACTTCCCTCTCCCCAACCACTTGTTCCAGCTCCTCGGGAGGAACCCCAAGGCGCTCCCAGGCCAGCCGAGAAACATAGTGCCTCCAGCGTGTCCTGGGCCCCGTTTGGGCTTCCTCCCGGTGGGACGTGCCCAAAATACCTCAACAGGGAGGCGTCCAGGAAGCATCCTGACCAGATGCCCGAGCAACCTCAACTGACTCCTCTCGATGTGGAGGAGCAGTGGCTCTACTCTGAGCACCTTTCGGATGACTGAGCTTGTCACCCTATCTCTAAGGGAGAGCCCAGACACTCTACGGAGGAAACTCATTTCAGCCGCTTGTATCCGTGATCTCGTTCTTTCGGTCACCACCCAGAGTTCGTGACCATAGATGAGGGTACTAACGTAGATTGACCGGTAAATCGAGAGCTTCGCCTTTCGGCTCAGCTCTCTTTTCACCACAACAGACCAGTACAGCGCCCGCATAACTGCAGATGCCCTACCTATCCATCTATCGATCTCCCGCTCCATTTTTCCCTCATTCGTTAACAAGACCCCCAGATACTTAAACTCCTCCACTTGGGGAGGGACCTCATCTCCGACCGGGAGAAGGCACCCCACCCTTTTCCGGCTCAAGACCATGGCATCGGATTTGGAGGTGGTGATCTTCATCCCAGCTGCTTCACACTCGGCTGCGAACCACTCCAGCGAAAGCCGTAGATCACGTTCTGATGAAGCCAACAGGACCACGTCATCTGCAAAAACAGAGACCCAATCCTGAGGTCACTGAAACGGATCCCCTCAACACCTTGGCTGTGCCTAGAAATCCTGTCCATAAATGTTATGAACAGGATCGGTGACAAAGGGTCCAACTCTCACTGGAAACAAGTCCGACTTGTTGCCGGCAATGCGAACCAAACTCTGGCACCGGTCGTACAGGGACCTAACAGCCCGTATCAAGGGGCCCGGTACCCCATACTCCCAGAGCACCCCCCACAGGGCCCCCCGAGGGACACGGTCGAACGTCTTCTCCAAGTCCAAAAACACATGTAGACCGGTTGGGTGAACTCCCACACACCCTCCAGGACCCTGCTGAGGGTGTAGAGCTGGTCCAGTGTTCCACAGCCAGGACGAAAACCGGATTGTTCCTACTGGATCCGAGGTTCGACTATCCGTCAGACCCTCCTCTCCAGAACTCCTGAATAGACCTTACCAGGGAGGCTCAGTAGTGTGATCCCCCTGTAGTTGGAACACACTCTGTGGTCCCCCTTTTTAAACAGGGGGACCACCACCCCAGTCTGCCAATCCAAGGGAACTGCCCCCGATGTCCACGCAATATTGCAGAGCCGCATTAACCAACACAGCCCCACAACATACAGGGCTGTGAGGAACTCCGGCCGAATCTCATCCACCCCTGGAGCCCTGCCACCGAGGAGCTTTTTAACGACCTCGGTGACCTCACCACCAGAGATTGGAGAGCCTGACCCAAAGTCCCCAAACCCTGCTTCTAGATTGGAAGTCATGCTGGTGGGATTGAGAAGGTCTTCGAAGTATTCCATCCACCGACCCAAAACGTCCTGCGTCGAGGTCAGCAGCACACCATCCCCACTCTAAACGGTGTTGGTGGAAGACCGCTCCCCCCTTCCCCCCCCCCGAGACACCGGATGGTGGACCAGAATCGCTTCGAAGCCGTACAGAAGTCGTCCTCCATGGCCTCTCCAAACTCCTCCCATGCCCGAGTTTTTGCCTCAGCGACCATCCGAGCCGCACTCTGCTTGGCCTGCCGGTACCTATCAGCTGCTTCAGGGGTCCCACAAGCCAAAAAAACACTGATAGGACTCCTTCTTCAGCCTGACAGCATCCCTTACCGCCGGTGTCCATCAGCGGGTTCGGGGGTTGCCGCCGCGACAGGCACCGACCACATTGCGGCCACAGCTTCGGTCAGCCACCTCGACAATGGAGGCGCGGAACATGGTCCACTCAGACTCAATGTCCCCCGCCTCCCCAGGGACGTGTTCGAAGTTCTGCCGGAGGTGTGAGTTGAAACTCCTTCTGACAGGAGACTTTGCCAGACGTTCCCAGCGGCCACTCACAACACGTTTGCCCTTCCAGGTCTGTCCGGCGTCTTCCCCCACCATCTGAGCCGACTCATCACCAGGTAGTGGTCAGTGGACAGCTCAGCCCCTCTCTTCACCCGAGTGTCCAAAACCTGCGGCCGCAGATCAGATGAGACGACAACCAAGTCGATCATCGAGCTACGGCCTAGGGTGTCCTGTTGCCAAGTTCACATATGGACACCTTTATGCTTGAACATGGTGTTTGTTATGGACAATCCATGACGAGCACAGAAGTCCAACAACAAGACACCACTCGGGTTCAGATTGGGGGGGCCATTCCGCCCAACCACACCCCTCCAGGTCTCACTGTCATTGCCCACGTGAGCGTTGAAGTCCCCCAGCAGAACAAGGGAGTCCCCGGGAGGAGCACTTTCCAGCACCCCCTCCAAAGACTTTCAATTCAATTCAATTCAATTCTGTTTTATTTATATAGCGCCGATTCACAACTGATGTCATCTTAAGGCACTTAACAAGAAGTCATTTCAAAACATTTATACAATCATTCCAATCAGTTAAAAAGTTTCCTATTTAAGGAATCCGAGCAGATTGCGTCAGTCATTGGCGTGATGTTGGGCCCCGTTGATGGAGACTTTCTCACCACAGGAATCCTTCAGCAATCCCTCATACTGAGCAAGCATGTAGCGACGGTGGAGAGGAAAAACTCCCCTTTAACAGGAAGAAACCTCCAACAGAACCAGGCTCAGTAGGAGCCGCCATCTGCCATGACCGTCTGGGGATTTGAGAAAACAGAGCAGAGACACAGTAGGAACAGAAGATCTGATATAAGAGTACTTTCTATGTTACAGAAAGTAAAAAGTTGTTAACATGACAGGTGGATGTTCAGTTACTGGAAGCATCATCCCAGTTGGTGCCCCCTTTCCAACAGGGCATTGCAGCCAACCAGGATACCAGACCAGGTATATCTTCTATGGAGAGAAAAACACTGAGAGAAAACAAAGTTAACAGTCGAAATAACAGAATGTACTGTAATACAACTGGAGAGTAGTAGTCGAAAAGGAAGAAGTGGTAGAGTGAAGAAAATTGGTCCGTCTGTCCTCCAGCAGTCTAAGCCTATAGGAGCATAACTACAGAGCTAGCTCAGGATGACCTTAGCCACTGTTACTACAAGCTTTATCAAAAAGGAAAGTTTTAAGGATGGCCATTAAAGTAAACAGAGTTTCTGCCTCACGGACTAATGGCACGTTCACACCGGTCAGCGCGTCCAGGCAGCTAGATTACATGCAAGTCTGGTCATGGTGCCTACGCATCTAGTGGGCGCCAAGCTGCCCTGCAGCAAGTCGTGCTCATCGGCGCAGCTGGCATCAGCGCAGCTGGCATCAGCGCAGCTGGCATCAGCGCGTCCACGCAGCTGCTGCCCGGATGCGTTGACGGACCGTCGGAGCAGCTGCTGCGTGAAGTTGGGAAAACGGAACTTTCGGGCAGCAAACGCGGGGCGTCAACCAATCAGAGCGACTTGTTGCACTGACGTACTTACTCCTTCCATGGGTGGATCGGCAAGTTTTTCATTCAAGATGGAGGATCAACTAATCGTCGCTGTGTGTAATGTTCGTGAATTGTATGACCCGTCTTCGTCTTTTTACAAAGACAGGAAGAGATCGGATCTTATTTGGAAGAAGATATCGGAGGATATTTGAGTGCCAGGTAAGCAGTTAAATATTTTTCTTTTAACTTTCTTATGTGTTTAGACGACGTTGTCTGGCTTGTGTGTCTTCATTAATTAAATAAACCCAAGCCACTTGACATGATCCGCCAAGTTGTAAACAACTAGCAAAAGACAAATCCACACCCGCACGCTGACGTAATGACGTGACACGCTTATGCCCCGACGCGCCGACGCAGACTACAAAGTGTGCAAGCAGCTGGGTTTTAATTTTAAAGCGTCGCCTTTTGTCCGTTTGAGCGATTTGACTGGACGCGCTGACCGTTGTGAACGTGTCATAAAGCTGGGAGCTGGTTCCACTGGAGAGGAGCCTGATAACTAAAAGATCTGCCTCCCATTCTACTTTTAGAAATCCTAGGAACTACAAGTAAACCTGCAGTCTGAGAGCGAAGTGCTCTGTTGGGAACATATGAAACAATTAGATCTCTGATGTATGATGGAGCTTGATTATTAAGGGCTTTGTATATAAGAAGAAGGATCTTAAATTCTATTCTGGATTTAACAGGGAGCCAATGAAGGAAAGCTAAAACAGGAGAAATGTGATCTCTCTTTTAATGGCATTTTGTGGACTTCCTGATAGTAAAGAATTACAGTAGTCCAGCCTTGAGGTAACAAATGCATGGACTAGATTCTCAGCATCACTCCTGGACAGGATGTTTCTAATTTTAGCAATATTCCGGAGGTGATAGAAAGAAATCCTTGAAACCTGTTTATTATGGGATTTAAATGTCAAGTCTTGGTCAAAAATAACGTCGAGGTTCTTTACCTTATTACTGGGGGCCAATTTAATGCCATCCAGATGAAGTGATTGACTAATCAGTTTCTTTTTTAGAACTTCTGGTCCAAAGACAGCAACTTCTCTCTTGTCAGAATTTAAGAGCAAAAGGTTTAGAGTCATCCATGATTTTATGTCTTCCAGACATACCTGTAATCTACTTAACTGACTGGGTTCATCAGGATTTATGGATAAATATAGTTGTGTATCATCTGCATAGCTGTGGAAATGTATCCTATGCCGTCTAATGATTCTACCAACTGGGAGCATATATGGTGAAAAGAATTGGTCCAAGCACAGAACTCTGTGGAACTCCACAAGTAACCTTTGAGAATGAAGAAGATTTATCATTTAGATGAACAAACTGGAATCTATCAGAGAAATATGATTTAAACCAGCCTAGTGCTATTCCTTTGATCCCTGCAACATGTTCAAGCCTTTCTAAGAGAATATTATGATCGACAAGTCCATTATGTGATGCTATGAAAATATCATTAATAACCTTCACCAGTGCGGTTTCAGTGCTATGATGAGCTCTAAAACCTGACTAAAACTCTTCAAGTTTAGATATGTTTAGATGCTCACAGACTTGATTAGCAACTATTTTCTCAAGGACTTTGGATAAGAAAGGAAGGTTAGATATAGGTCTGTAATTCACCAAATCATCTTGATCAAGGGAAGGTTTCTTGAGTAAAGGTTTAATTACAGGTATTTTGATTCTGGTACGAATCCGTTTACTAAGAATAGATTCATCATATCCAAAATGGGGCCAGGAACCAAATGGAACTCTTCCTTAAATAATTTGGTTGGGATTAGGGTCCAACATACAAGTTGAAGGTTTAAATGAGGCTAATATTTTTGATAATTCCAACAGCTCAACTGGATCAAAACAGCTTAAGCACAAATGAGGTTCTACAGTTCTTTCCGATGTTACCTCATTTACTGAGGAAGAAGTAATCTGCATTTGACACTGTAGACCATGGTATTCTTCTGTCCCGACTGAACCAGGTATTGGGCATTCAGGGAACTGCCCTGAACTGGTTCAGATCCTATGTTAGTGATAGAAGTCTTTGTGTGAGGCTGGGGGATTTTGCCTCTGAAGCCTCCACTCTGCCCTGCGGTGTTCCCCAGGGCTCTATTTTAGGACCTCTGGTTTTTAATCTTTACATCCTTCCTTTGGCGGCTATTTTTAGGCGACATGGTGTGTCTCACCATTTGTATGCCGACGACTGCTAATTTTATGTTTCATTAAAACCACAAGACTCAGTGCAACTGTTTAAATGAAGTGAAGGCATGGCTCTGTAATAACTTTTTACATCTGAACGCGTCCAAGTTGGAGGCTCTTTTATTTGTCCCTTCTTCTCCAACTGCAGTTAGCCCTGTCCTACCACCTTGTTTTGCCGGCTTAGTGAAGCCAACCATCACTAACCTTGGGGTGGTTTTGGACCCAGAGCTGTGGATGGACTCTCACATTAGCCAGGTGGTTAGATCCTGCTTTTTCCAGATCCGCCGGCTATCAAAGATGAAGTCGCAACCTGCACACAGTGATCCACGCATTTGTGATCTCTCGCTTGGATTATGCAAATTCCCTTTTTTATGAAACCGCATCTTCCTCGGTTGCGCGCCTCCAGCTGGTGCAGAATGCGGCGGCCCGCCTCTTGACGGATACCAGACGGAGGGAGCATATTACTCCCGTCCTGGCCCGGTTGCACTGGCTCCCGGTGCGCTACCGTATCCAGTTTAAAACCTTACTTTTTGTTTTTAAATCACTTCATCTTTATGCACCTCTGTACTTGACCCAGCTGGTTCAGCCCTATGTACCAGGGTGAGCTCTTCGGTCAGCGAACCACCGCCTGTTGCAGGTCCCAAGGGTTCGGGTGAGGACTCGAGGAGAACGTGCGTTCTCAATCTGTGCGCCTCGTCTCTGGAACCAACTCCCTCTGGCAGTGAGAATGGCCCCCTCTCTCTGTTTTTAAATCAAGCCTGAAGGCTCATTTTTATTCTTTGGCTTTTAATTTGGCCTAGTTGGCCTCTTACTATGTCTTTGTTTTACTTATTTATTGTCTATCTTATAGTAGTTACTGTACTACTTTTATCATTTCTGACTCGTGTGTTTTGGTTTTATATGTTCTACCACTATTCCAGTATACAGCACTTTGGTCGGCCTCAGCCATGTATAAATGTGCTTTATAAATAAAATGGTATGGTATGGTAATCATGTTTGGGAGGATGCCAATGATTTTATTTTTAATAGAATTAATTTTATTTATGAAGAATCCCATAAAATCATCACTGCTAAGAGCTGGGGGAATAGTTGGCTCAACAGAGCTATGACTCTGTAAGTTTGGCAACTGTACTAAAAAGAAACCTAGGATTGTTTTTATTCGCCTCTATTAGTGATGAAAAGTATGCTGTTCTAGCTTGTCGAAGGGTCTTTTTATACAGCAGTAGACTGTTATTCCAGGTTAAATACGAATCCTCTAGATGTGTAGAGCGCCATTTTCCCTCCAACTTCCTAGTATTCTGCTTTAAAGTACGCAACTCTGCGTTAAACCAGGAAGTCAGCCTCCTATGGGTAGCCACTTTCTTTTTTAAGGGGGCTACACTATCTACTGCCAAACGCTTTGAGGAAGTAACACTGTGAACCAGACTATCATTTTCTGAAGGGTTAGAGATGGAAATGCTGCCATCCACTGTGTAATGGAACAGATTCTTTAAAAACTGTTACAGCATTGTCTGATAAAGCTCTACTATAATGATATTTTCTTTCAGATTTAAGATGGTCAGTTAAAGTAAATTCAAAAGTAATCAAGAAGTGGTCAGACAGGACCGGGTTATTTGGGTGGACTGTTATTTCCTCACACTCAATACCATATGTCAGTACAAGTTTACCCGAGTAGGTGGATCCCTGTACTTTTTGAGTAAAGCCAATTGAGTCTAAAATAGCATTAATGGCTGCATTTAGGCTATCACTTTCAGTGTCCACATGAATATTGAAATCCCCCACTACAATGACCCTATTAGTATTTAATACTAAATCAGATAAAAAATGTTAGATCTGATCCAAGAATTGAGAATAGGGGCCTGGTGGACGATACAAAACCACAAACAAAAATGGTCTTAATGTTTTGCAATTTGGATGAGGAAAATTAAGGATTAGATGTTCAAAAGAACTGTACCTATCTATTGGTCTGGGACTAATTAGTAAATCAGAACGGAAAATGGTTGCAACTCCTCCCCCTCGCCCAGTACTTCTAGGAATGTGAAAATTTAAATGATTGGAAGGAGTTGACTCATTTATACTGACATAATCCTACTGCTGCAACCAGGTTTCTTTGAGACAAAGCAAATCAATGTGATTATCACAAATCAAGTCATTTACTAACAAAGTCTTTGAGGAGAGAGATCTTATGTTTAATAAACCACATTTAATAGATTTATTTTTCAGTTCAGTCAAAGTTGTATTTATTTTTAATGAGATTTCCATGATTTGCTTTTGTTGGCTTAACTTTTAATCCATTTAATTTTGACCGTGGGCAAGACACTGTTTCTATAGGGTAATGGGTGGGTAACAGTACAGAAGCAGCAGAGAGGTGGGTTAAACTACGACTCTGCTTCCTGGTCTGGACCCTGGGTTGTCAGTGTTTTAGAGGACTAATAAATTTGGCCATATTCCTAGAAAAGAGAGCTGCTTCATCCAAAGTGGGATGGATGCCGTCTCTCCGGATTAGACCAGGTTTTCCCCAAAATGTTCGGCAGTTATCAATGTAGCCCACATCGTTTGCAGGACACCACCCAGACAACCATTGATGGAATGACAGCATGCGGCTAAACATGTTATCACTGGTCCGATCGGGCAGGGGACCAGAAAAGATTACCGAGTCTGACATTGTTTTGGCAAACTTACACACCGAAGCAACACTCATTTTTGTGACCTCCAAATGGCGTAACCAGGTGTCATTACCGCCAGTGTGAATAACAATCTTACTGTATTTACGCTTATCTTTAGCCAGCAGTTTCAGGTAGGATTTGATGTCGGCCGTCCTGGCCCCTGGCAAGCATTTGACTATGGTCAATTGTGTCTCTAATGCCCCGTGTCTGACTATGGACCTGCCAATTACCAGGGTCGGCTTCTCAGCGGGTGTGTCGCTGAGCGCGGAAAATCTGTTAGAAAAGTGGACCGGTTAGTAGTGGCCCATGGGCTGGGTCCTAGAACTATGCTTCCTACATACCATCACCCAGCCGGCCTGAGGTCCCGGCTGCGCGGGATCTGCCAGAGGATGGCTAAGGGGTTCTGTCCATGTTGGCTCCGCGCTGGCTAATGGGCCTCGGCTATCTGCTGGTTTTTCAACGGCACGTGCCTCTAATTCCGTACCCTTGCCTCCAAAGCAAGAAAAATATTACATTTATTACAGTTACCATTATCACTAAAGGAGGAAGGGAAATAACTAAACATCTGACACAGAGAGCAAGAGAAAAGAGAAGAGTTAGAGATAGGAGAAAGAAAGAAAGAAAGGCCTGGGGGGGCCGGTGTGTCGGTCGGCCGATGCGCTGGGCCGATATCTTCCTTTGGTTGGTTGGGGCACCTCTTTTAGAGGTGCCAGGTTTGGGATTGTTGGGTGGTGCCTGCTCGGTGGCTCGGCGGGATGCGGATCCGGCGTCTCTGCTCGTTTGATCACCTGTTCTGTGCGCACCATGGGTGGCCGGTTCATTGGCGGCTTGGACCGGCCCTGGCCCTCGTTGGATGCCTGGTCTCGGCGCCCTGCGTTGCGCGGGATCAGGACCCGGGAGCTGGTACAACTTGGCGTCCAGATGCTGACTGAGCCCGGCCTGGGGATGCTGTCCGTCCCCTGCGGCTATTGGTGGGGCGCTGGGATGTTGGTGGTGGGGATTGGCCTAGGGTGGAGGCGTTGCGTGGCGGCCGGCGGCCGGCCGCGGCCCCTGCAGTGCCAGGGGCCCCTCGTCGGCCGGTCCCTTGTTGGGTCCCTGCTGGGCGGTGGGGTGCCCCTGGGCCCCGGCTCCCCCGGCCCGTTGACCGGCCCGCACCGGCGCGGCCGGTTGCCAGCGGAGCCCGTGGGCTCGTCACTGCTGCCCCCCGGACCCCTGCATAGTGGCCGCTGGATGTTCCCCTGGGGTTCTCCTTTTCTCCTCTCTTGGGGGATGCGGTCGGCCCCGCCCGGGTCCGCCTGGGGCTCTGGCGGTCCTTTGGACGTCTTTGCTCCGATCTCCTTCATGTCTGCATCGATTCCTGGGAGACGGATTGATGCCTGCTCACACCAACTATCGAACACTCATTACTAGAGCTTGATTAATCGGTACCATGAGTTTCTCTGTGACATTGTTGTTGTATTTTTATATCTATTTTTGTGTGATGTGGTTGTGTAATTCTTAGTTCACAATGTTTGGTTGGTTTTGTCGATGTTCCTTTTTCGTGTTTTGTTTTTCCCCCTCTCTCTGCCGTCCTGTGGGTATGGAGGCAGACTTCAATGTTTTCCTGTGTTTTCTTTGTTCCCCTTCCTCTCTTGTATTTTCAACTCACCCTCTCTCATGACATTTTGTTTCCTACCTCTGTTCTTCATTTTCCTTCTTTCTTCTCCTTAATTTTCCGTCTCCGTGTCCATAACATCAGGAAATAAAAACCCCAACAATTCATAATAAGATCCAATTCTGAGCTCCACACTGCCAAACAGGACACTTAAAAAAAAAAAAAAAAAAAAAAAGAGATAGGAGAAAGAAGAGGAGCCATATCCGCAATGAAGCTAAGCTAACTAAGCTAGCAAGACCTTACCACCCAAGAAAAACAGTGTGAAACACAAGTAGTTCCCAAAACGTAAAGTACATCACCACAAAACGTGTGTTTTAGTGTGCTTGTGTGTTAAAATAACTTAGAAAGGCCTCAGCACAGAGAGAATGAGGTCGATTTAAGAGAGTCTGAACACCAAACAGCTACAGGGAGTGCAACAGCGACAACATGAAATGACGCAATACGGCTTTCAGACCCAAAGGTGTTCTATTAGGCTGAGGTCAGGACTCTCTGCAAGAAAATCAAGTTCTTCCATCACATTCTTTTTGACACAGTTAGACACAATCTCATCATTCAATTCGGGAATTTTACTATACTGTGATAAAACTTGTTGCATGGAGAGACCACGGGCTCTATGGCACAAATAAAAAATACTGTGATTCCCACAAACAGAAGATTGGATGCTCTGAAATTGTTGGTTATGATACATTATCACAAATGAACGATCTTTCAAAAAATCCAAAATAGATGAAGGGTAATAGACAAATTCTTGTGACTACCCGTAAGAGTCCAAAAACGTTGCTTTCCCACCCTCTTCCAGAGTGAGGGCTAGCCAATGTTCCCCAGGCATGTTAGAAGGGTCGGGGGAATGCTAGTGGTAGCAGCTCCAGTTGGTCGCAGGCCCATACACCGGAGAAAAGCTTCCCAAGCAGGTGACTGAGTATCGCATCAAGTTTGTGATTACTCATGTTCCCGAGAGGTTAATACCAAAACTCGTCTTTTAGAGTCTATTTCCAGGATGGAGTAGTAGCACGCGTATACAATCAGCGTTGTTGTGTGAGGTAACGGGGTTCTGAATCTCATTTCAAGCCTAATGTGGCTTCAGTTTCATCACATGGGTCGAGATTAAAAGAAAAAATGCATAACCCCTGTTAAAATCCTCCCTAGTTACACATAAGGGGAGATCATTTAAATGCCTCCCTGTGGATGTAAACAGGTTGTAATATTCTCTTACAGAACTACCCTGTTCAATGTTGGGCTGGGAGGCCTTAGCAGAGATCTGTCGGCCATCACAGGACAGAGCTAGATACTCCATATTATAATGGTTGAATGAAAACGAATTCAGATTGCGCGCTCCTGTGAAGACTTGGTGATTGACCATCGAAATAACCACATATTTAGGTGTCATACCCAGGACAGGTTCTCCTGAGTGCATATTCGCGAATGTTCAGGTATTGAGTATGTCTTCTCATTAACACGTGACACCGTATAAAGGGCATTTCCTTTCAATAGTGCAGTCTCGTGACCGAGCCCTACGGCAGGAGATACAGTCACCTTTTTGACAAAGAGAGCTGTACCTAAAGTCCATGGTATGAAAGTAGAATCTGTAGCATCCATAAGACAGAACGCATCGCTTGCTCGGGTAAGCTTAATTCTTATGTCAACAGAGTTCAAAAGTAGTCTTTCACAAAATAATATGTCGGCATGAAGCGGTCCTAGCAGGTGCACCTCTCGAGATTGGGCTGTAAAGGAGGCATGTATGTTTAATCCTTCGTTCGACCCATCAATAGTCTCCGTAGAATCAATTTCACCGGCAGTATCTTTATAAAAAAGCCCTGCACTGAACTGGGTTTGGGTTTGATCTGAATTATTCAGCAGTGTTTCGATCATTGCTCTATGAGGATACGTGACGCTGGCCTGCGATATTAAACGGTCTCCAAGGGTTACATCACATTGAGGAAAAATTTTGTTCAGAGGATGGTTAATTAAACCAACTTTAGCGTCACGAGCCAAGGGGCAACCGTTAGCATTACTTTTTTTTACTCTGAGATGGATCAACATACCGTGTAAATTGGTATACGACTCGCTCCCACCAGGGATAAAAAATCGATCCTACATATAGAGGGGCACTACATATAGAACAGGGTGCAGGTCCTCCATCGGTGATGGCTGAAAGGGGTCAAATTTCTGTGTACAACTTTTCCTCTATTGACAGTTGAGTCATAAGCACTGAAAATCAGTCAAGCTCTCCGAGCGTACATTCTCCCGATTTGACATATAGGAGAGCCATATTCCTATTCAGTTAAAATATGTCAGAACCTCTGCTGGACTTCCTTTCCGTCCGCCTGCTCACCCCGAGTGATTTCTTTTTCTTTGTTTTGGCTTGTTTTCTAGTCGCCCAAACACGCTGACCAGGGGGTCTCTTTTGCCCTCATCTTGATAAGATCATTATTCCTGAACCTTCCTGAGCGTCTGAATTCTGACCGATCTTGCTGGTGAATTTATTGACCGCCAAAGACGTCTGAAGCTATATTCGTTCCTTTCTTAACGAATGGGGATGTAAACCAAAAGAGGCGGGCAAACACAGATCCAAATCCATGACCATACATGACGGGCTGTCCACCTGTCTGGTTCACATAATATTGGACAAACCGCGTTAGTTCCTCTCTATGTTTTAATTATGCCATTTTACCGCAGGTGTCAAAACCGGTTTAAAGTGCAGCTTCACAATCATCTTCCCATATACGAAGTTCACACACTCGTTCCAATCTGTTTTTACCTGTGTGCAGATTGTCTTAAGTTTCTCTTTTCATCTTGGTCTTTCAGACGAAGCATCTTCTTTAGGGCAACATTGGTGAACGAAACTGTTTATTTTGAAATGTCTGTCATCACATAAGTCATCATTTGAATGGTGTTAGTCTCAGATTTTGTTGGTGTACTTCAGCAGACAGTAGACACCGCCAACCAATAAGCACACCCCAGCAATCGTGCCTATGGTGATGCCTGCTATCGCTCCTCCTTAAAGTCCTCCTGGGGAAGGTTCTGGCTTAGGTTTCTCAGTAGGCCCTGTACTGGGTGCAGCGGTTTTTGCTGTAGTGGGTGCACCAGTTGGGCCTGTAGCAGCTGTTGCAGTAGTGGCTGTAGAGACAGTTGTGGGAGTAGTTGTTGTAGTGGGTGTTGCTCTAGTGGTTGTAGTGGGTGTTGCTCTAGTGGTTGTAGTGGGTGTTGCTCTAGTGGTTGTAGTTGGTGCTGCAGTAGTGGTTGTAGTGGGTGTTGCAGTAGTGGTTGTAGTGGGTGCTGCAGTAGTGGTTGTAGTTGGTCCTGTAGTAGTGGTTGTAGTTGGTGCTGCAGTAGTGGTTGTAGTTGGTCCTGTAGTAGTGGTTGTAGTTGGTCCTGTAGTAGTGGTTGTAGTGGGTGCTGCAGTAGTGGTTGTAGTTGGTGCTGCAGTTGTTGTTGTAGTTGGTGCTGCAGTTGGTGTTCCAGGAGCGGACGTTGACCCAGTTCTAGTTGGTGGAGTCTCGCTGGTCTGCACTCAGCACAGGATTACTGTACCCAGGAGGCAAAGTGCAGCTACACAACGATTAGCCCTCATTGTCCTGGAGAAACAGAGCCACAGATGTCTGGGTTGAGTCCTGAGAGGATGTGGATGTCTTTGTTTCCAGTAAGACAGGTAAATATTCTGCTTATATGATCTTGTTTTAATCCCTCCGGCCCATAAAGTCGTAAGCAGCTATGTCCCAAATCAACTGATAAAAAACGTCTCCATTGTTCCGTCTCTTGAGCAGATATAGATAGATCTGTTGGATAAAACTCAGCACCAGTTAATAAACAATCTTTGTCCCATGAGGTAAGTGTCCCTTTATTTAGGATTCCCTTTATTTAATCAATGCTGGATCATTTTTCCAGCATTTTTTAACTAAGTCAAACAGGTTTGCTGCCACCAACCCTTGATAAGGAACAGAGGCGGGTAGTAACTAGTTATATTTACTCAGTTTCATTTATTTGAGTAACTATTTGGAAAAAATTTACTTTTAAGAGTAGTTTAGCTATGCCGTACTTTTTACATGTACTTGAGTAATATTATTATGAAGTATAGCTAAATGTTTGGCTACTCTACCCACTTAATGAAGAACAAACATGTTTGAACCAAAAATACACCAGACACAGAGACACACCCACAGTTTATTAAAGGAAACCTCCTGTTTCTACACAACCTTTGGTTTTCTAATGTCTGTTGAGCTTGTTGTTGCATTTTGAGGTAAACAGCATAAATTGTCACTGGAAGTAATTTTTACCTTGTTATAAGCTATATTTAATCATTACCTTCTGTAAGTATTGCTATTATATTGAAATAATTGACTTAGAAATTTTTTTTCTTCTGCCTAAAATGTGTTAGTATGATATTATGTTATTTATTTTTATAATTGTTTTTTTTTTTAGTCTTTAAAATACCAGAATTTGCCCATAACTTTATGTTTTTGTCTGTCTGATGAGATCATTTAAAAATTTTTTTTAGATCAGATGTTACTCAGTACTCAGGTAGCCTTTTTACCAAATACTTTTTTTACTCTTACCCAAGTAAGTTTTTGGATGGCTACTTTTTACTTTTACTTGAGTAAAAATATGATGAAGTAGTGCAACTCTTGAGTAAAATCTTTGGGTATTCTGCTGATAAGGACTCAAGCCTGAGAACAAAACAGCTTGGATACAGTTTAGGGACGCCATTCTTCCCAATCCCACCCCTCCAAATCGCTCTCTCCAAGCCGACATGGACTTTTATCCTTTCAGAGAGTTTTCCAAGAGACTAAACAAATGGGACGTCATGTGAAAGCAGAGCTCCGAGAGGGCGGACCAAAAGCTTTTCGGAGACGACTGCAATAAGAGGAGTCTGAACTGAAAGTTTCATGCATGTAACATTTGGTGAATTTCTGACGATACGTTCTGAAAGCTTAGGATTCTTCCTACCAACTTGAGATTGCTGTGAGGGAGTCATTTATACAATTGTGTGACATATTAATTTTGAACCACCAAGGGCACAATTTATACATTTTAGTGTAATTGTATTTTTGAACCTCTAGAGGAAGCCATGTATACGTTAAGGTGTAATACTATTTCTGGACCACTAGAAGGAGCCATTTATACAATTGTGTGTAATATTAATTTTAAACCACTAGAGGGAGCCATGTATATGTTAAGGTGTAATACTATTTCTGGACTACTAGCGGGAGCCATTTACATATTTATACATTTTGGTGTAATATTAATTTCGAACCACTTGGGGCACTACATATGGAACAGGGTGCAGTATCTGATATTGGATCCTAGGGGGCACTGTATGACCCGGAAGGGGACGTTTCCGGAACCGGAAGAGCTTGAACCGGTACCGGAAAGGCGGGGCCACTGGAACCGGAAGGGCGGGGCTATTTTGAGATGTGGCTAAATGTTCCACTTATAATCAACAAACTAATCCTTTGAATTAGCTCACATATGTTTGGACTGTACGTTGGGGTTTACCCCGGTGAACGAGAGGGTAGCCTCCCTCCGCCTATGGGTGGGGGGACAGGTCCTGACTGTTGTTTGCGCTTACGCACCAAATGGCAGATCAGATTACCCACCCTTTTTGGAGTCTTTGGAGGGGGTGCTGGAGAGTGCTCCTCCCAGGGACTCCCTTGTTCTGCTGGGGGACTTCAGCGCTCACGTGGGCAATGACAGTGAGGCCTGGAGGGGTGTGGTTGGGAGGAATGGCCCCCCCGATCTGAACCCGAGTGGTGTCTTGTTATTGGACTTCTGTGCTCGTCATGGATTGTCCATAACAAACACCATGTTCAGGCATAAAGGTGTCCATATGTGCACTTGGCACCAGGACACCCTAGGCCGTGGCTCGATGATCGACTTGGTTGTCATCTCATCTGATCTGCGGCCGCATGTTCTGGACACTCGGGTGAAGAGAGGGGCTGAGCTGTCCACTGACCATTACCTGGTGATGAGTTGGCTCTGATGGTGGGGGAGGACGCCGGACAGACCTGGAAGGCCCAAACGTGTTGTGAGGGACTGCTGGGAACGTCTGGCAGAGTCTCCTGTCAGAAGGAGCTTCAACTCACACCTCCGGCAGAACTTCGAACACGTCCCAGGGGAGGCAGGGGACATTGAGTCCGAGTGGACCATGTTCCGCGCCTCCATTGTCGAGGCAGCTGACCGAAGCTGTGGCGGCAAGGTGGTCGGTGCCTGTCGCGGCGGCAACCCCCGAGCCCGCTGGTGGACACCAGTGGTAAGGGATGCTGTCAGGCTGAAGAAGGAGTCCTATCGGGCCTTTTTGGCTTGTGGGACCCCTGAAGCAGCTGATAGGTACCGCCAGGCCAAGCGGAGTGCGGCTCAGATGGTCACGGAGGCAAAAACTGGGGTGTGGGAGGAGTTTGGAGAGGCTATGGAGAACGACTTCCGTACCGCTTCGAAGCGATTCTGGTCCACCATCCGGCGTCTCAGGGGGGGGGAAGCGGTCTGCCACCAACACTGTTTACAGTGGGGATGGTGTGCTACTGACCTCGACGCGGGACGTTTTGGGACGGTGGATGGAATACTTCAAAGACCTCCTCAATCCCACCAGCACGCCTTCAAATCTGGAAGTAGGGTTTGTGGACTTTGGGTCGGGCTCTCCAATTTCTGGTGCTAAGCTCACCAAGGTCGTTAAAAAGCTCTTCTGTGGCAAGGCTCCGGGGGTGGATGGCAGTTCCAACTACAGGTGGATCACACTTCTGAGCCTCCCTGGTAAGGTCTATTCAGGGGTTCTGGAGAGGAGGGTCCAACGCATAGTCGAACCTCGGATCCAGGAGGAACAATGCAGTTTTCATCCTGGCTGTGGAACACTGGACCAGCTCTACACCCTCAGCAGGGTCCTGGAGGATGCGTGGGAGTTCGCCAAACCGGTCTACATGTGTTTTGTGGACTTGGAGAAGGCGTTCGACCGTGTCCCTCGGGGGGCCCTGTGGGGGGTGCTCCGGGAGTATGGGGTACCGGGCCCCTTGATACGGGTTGTTAGGTCCCTGTACAACCGATGCCAGAGTTTGGTTCGCATTGCCAGCAGAATTGGACTCCGCCAAGGTTGCCCTTTGTCACCGATCCTGTTCCTAACTTTCATGGACAGGATTTCTAGGCGCAGCCAAGGTGTTGAGGGGATCTGTTTTTGTGGCCTCAGGATCGGGTCTCTGCTTTTTGCAGATGACGTGGTCCTGTTGGCTTTATCGGAACGCTGGAGGGGTTCGCAGCCGAGTGTGAAGCGTCTGGGATGAGAATCAGCACCTCCAAATCCGAGGCCATGGTCTTGAGCCGTAAAAAGGGTGGGGTGCCTTCTCCGGGTCGGGGATGACCTCCTTAAGTATCTGGGGGTCTTGTTCAAAAACGAGGGAAAAATGGAGTGGGAGATCGATAGACGGATTGGTAGGGCATCTGCAGTTATGCGGGCGCTGTACCGGTCTGTCGTGGTGAAGAGAGTGCTGATCCGAAAGGCGAAGCTCTCGATTTACCGGTCGAACTACGTTGCTACCCTCATCTATGGTCACGAACTCTGGGTGGTGACCGAAAGAACGAGATCACGGATACAAGCGGCTGAAATGAGTTTCCTCCGTAGGGTGTCTGGGCTCTCCCTTAGAGATAGGGTGAGAAGCTCAGTCATCCGGAGGGGGCTCAGAGTAGAGGCGCTGCTCCTCCACATCGAGAGGAGTCAGTTGAGGTGGCTCAGGCATCTGGTCAGGATGCCCCCTGCCTCCTTCCTGGTGAGGTGTTTCAGGCACGTCCCACCGGGAGGAGGCCCAGGGGATGGCCCAGGACACGTTGGAGGGACTATGTTTCTTGGCTGGCCTGGGAGCGCCTTGGGATTCCTCCTGAGGAGCTGGAACAAGTGGCTGGGGAGAGGGAAGTCTGGGTGTCCTTGCTTAAGCTGCTGCCCCCGCGACCCGACCCCGAATAAGTGGAAGAAGATGGATGGATGGATGTTTGGACTAACATGCTCTAACACCTAATAACTCATTACGGTCCTCCTGATTGGCAATCCTTCCCTTCCGAGGGGACGCAGAAGCTGAGGAGAACCAGACAGATGACTAGACAAACTGTGGCCATCCATAGGGGCAGGAGTTCGTCAGAATCTTTTCCCACCAATATAAATGAAGTAGTGGACAAAAGAAAACTACAAATGGCGTAAATAAAGACCCCGGTGTTTTTTTTATTCTGACAAACAAGTTATGTCTAAACAATGACATCTGAATGGACGATTCCTGGTTACTTGGAGCTAATTCCACACCCAGCATGATTCTTGTGTAATTATAAATTGATTGCTTGATCATTCTCTTTTTTTGGTTGGCTTTCTTTGCACCCATTAGAAATTTTATCACCTTGAAATATTTCTGAATGTTTTGGGCATTATGGTAGAAAGAAAAAGAGAAGAATGTTACAGAATTATTTCAAAGTTATGTAAATTAATTGATTAAGAAATTATTACTAAAGCCATCTGGGGAATATGGCATAATTATTAGAGTCAGGGAAGAGGCCTTTCACCCACTCTGATCTAACTGCTGACTGCTGTATGAGAGAAGTTACTTTCTCTAACTATGCTTGCGAATGCTAATCAGTTAGCGAGTCACAAACTTCCTTCTTACGACTGCCATCCCGCCATTTTCAATCAATCAATCAAACTTCATTTATAAAGCGATTTTCATACAATAATTGCAGCTCAAAGTGCTTTACAGAGTTTTCAACCCATTGAAATAATTTCAACTCCCTCTTGTCAGGATCAGGGTCAGATAGACTGAAAGGAGTGTAGCGTGCAGACTAGACCCAAATCCTGTGAAGAATGAGCGATGGGGAGGCAGAGGCATGCAGTTATTCTAGTAACACCCCGAGCGCTACAAGCGGATCTAACTAGAAGATTGGTGTTACCGTATGTCGCCAAAGCGAGATGGAAGGAAAGGAGTGGAGACAGGGGGGGACCTGTGACTTCTAGAGGTGTTGGAAACCTGAAAGATAGGGAACGATTCAGCTCGGGACATAGAGGAAATTATGTCAGTGCAAACAGCAAGTGAGTGGGCCCCTTTACGACCAGCACCCAACGGTCCAGGATGGTTTTGAGTGTATCCTAAGCCCAGAATAGATGAGCTGTTGGAAAGAGTTGGAGGAGCCTGGTATATCACTACCCTGGACTTAAGTAAAGGATAAAGGTTAGATATGGGTTAGGCAAAGCAAGGCAAGGCAAATTTACTTCAATTCATGTTACAAGACAATTCAAAGTGCTTTACAAAAAACATCAAAAGCATTACAGCAGGGTGCAGAAAAAGCAAAAGTACAGGAATAAAAACCATGATTTAAAATGAGGAAAAAAATAATCTTAAAAGAATCTTTAAAGAAGCCGTGCAGATTTAAAACTTAGAATAAAAATCTAATCAAAACCAGCTGAGACCAGGTGGGTCTTTAACCTGGATTTAAATAAACTGAGTGTTTCAGCTGATCTGAGGCTTTCTGGGAGTTTGTTCCAGACATGTGGAGCATAGAAGCTGAACGCAACTTCTCCATGTCTGGTTCTGACTCTGGGAACTGATAAAAAAACGGATCCAGATGACCTGAGGGGTCGGGTAGGTTCATACTGGGTCAGGAGATCACTGATGTATTTTGTTCCTAAACCATTCTGAGCTTTATAGACCAGCAGGAGAACTTTGAAGTCTATCCTCTGACAGATTGGCAGCCAGTGTAAAGACCTCAGAGCTGGACTGATGTGGTCCACTTTTTTTGTCTTAGTGAGAACTCGAGCAGCAGAGTTCTGGATGAGCTGCAGTTTCCTAATTGATTTTGTAGGTAGACCTGTAAAGACGCTGTTACAATAATCAAGCCGACTAAAGATGAATGCATGGACTAGTTTTTCCTGGTCCTGCTGAGACATCAGATCTTTTATCCTTGAGATATTCTTAAGGTGATAGTAGGCTGATTTTGTGATTGCCTTAATGTGTTTTTCAAAGTTTAGGTCTGAGTCCATCACTATACCCAGATTTCTGACGTGGTTGGTGGTTTTTAGGAAGCCCTGTGGTGACCTTCAATCTTTTCTCTTTAGCTCCAAAGACAATTACCTCAGTTTTGTTTTTGTTCAACTGCAGAAAATTGTGGCACATCCAGTCAATAATTTCCTCAATGCATTTGCCAAGAGCCTGTACAGGCCCTTGGTCTTCTGGTGACATTCTAATATATATCTGTGTGTCATCTGCGTAGCTATGGTAACTTATATTGTGGTTATTTATTACATGTGCCAGTGGGAGCATATAGATGTTAAACAGAAGAGGTCCCAGGATGGAACCCTGGGGAACTCCACATGTAATTCCCGTCTGCTCAGATGTAAAGTTACCTATTGACACAAAGTACTTCCTATTCTCTAAGTACGTTTTGAACCAGTTTAGTACAGTGCCAGAGAGACCCACCCAGTTCTCCAGTCGTTTGAGTAAAATAATGTGGTCAACAGTATCAAATGCAGCACTGAGATCCAGTAAAACTAACACTGAAATTTTTCCACTGTCAGTATTCAAACAGATGTCATTGATGACTTTGGTCAGAGCAGTCTCAGTGCTGTGGTGCTGTGTAAAACCTGAATGAAAGACTTCATAGCAGTTGCTTTGTCTTAAGAAGTCATTTAGCTGATGAAAAACAGCCTTTTCAATGATCTTACTTGAAAATGGAAGATTGGAGATGGGCCTTTAGTTGTTCATTTGTGTCTTGTCCAGATTGTCTCTTTTCAGCCGGGGTTTAATTACAGCTGTTTTCAGGGGCTCTGGGAAAACACCCGACATTAAAGATGAGTTCACAATCTGTAACAGATCTGACTCCAAGATCTTTGAGACCTTCTTGAAAAAGCCTGTGGGCAGTATGTCTAAGCAGCAAGAGGAGGAGTTCAGTTGACGTAAGATGTCCTCCAGATCTTTGCTGTTTATGAGATAAAACTGTTTCATGGTGTTTAAATGGATTTTCTGTGGACACTGTACATAGCCAGAACCTGCCGTTATTGAACCAACCGCTTGTCTAATATTTTGGATTTTGTCTGTGAAGAATTTGGCAAAGTCATTGCAGGCCTTGGTGGAATAGAGTTCAGGTGCTACTGACACAGGAGAGTTTGTTAGCCTGTCGACTACAGCAAATAATGTGCGAGCACTATGACTATTTCTGGCGATGATGTCAGAAAAATATGACTTCCTTGCATTCCTCAGTTGTTAGTTATAAGAGTGAAGTTTCTCTTTATAGATGTCATAATGAACCTGAAGTTTTGTTTTTCTCCATCTGCGCTCGGCTTTCCAACACTCCCTTTTTTTATTTCTCACCAGTGTGGAATTTCTCCATGGAGACTTTTTCCTTCCAGAGATAACCTTCACCTTAGTGGGAGCAATAGTATCCATAACATTTAATATTTTAGCATTAAAGCTGTTGACAAGTTCATTGACTGAACCCCCTGACAGGGCAGGTGTTAGAGAGAAGACCTGGTTAAAGATCTCACTAATGTTTTCAGTTATACATCGTTTTGTGATAACCTCCATTAAAACATTTATGTGAACCGAAATTATACTCTCAAAGAAAACACAACAATGGTCAGACAAGCCCACATCACGCACATTAATCTTGGAAATGCCCAGACCCTTCGAGATCAGTAAGTCCAAAACATGACCCTTATTATGTGTGGGGTCTGTTATATGCAGAGTCAGCCCAAAGTTTTCCAGAGTGTTACTCAGGTCTTTAGACCCTTTGTTCTGGGGATTGTCAACATGGATGTAAAAAAAATCACTAAAATCATTATTAAAGTCAGCACAGTAATTTGGAGGTCGATAAATGTTAAGAAATATGGCTCTAGATGAGGCCTTCAGCTGTACAACAACGTATTCAAAAGAAGGAAAACTTCCAAGAGATAACTGCTTACACTGGAATGATTCATTAAATAAAACAGCAACTCTTCCACCTCTCCTGTTCTGTCTGGCCTCGTTGACAAAACTAAAGTTGGGAGGGGTTGCGTCGATAAGAGAAACACTGCTGTTCTGATCTTACCAATTCTCAGTTAAAAACATAAAATCAAGGCTATGCTCAGTGATAAGATCATTGATTAAAAATGTCTTCCCTACTATAGACCTGACATTTAATAAGGCCATCTTAACAGGTTTAAGAGTATTATTGTGCCCCTTGTGTTTTGGGGTGGGCTGTGTACAGCGTATGTTTACTTTACTTAAAAACCTTTTAGAATGCAGTGCTCTGTGTTTTGACAGAACTACATTCCTTCTGTTACTTATAAGTACAGAAATGATCGAACCTTCTAATGAACAGGGTCCCAGCTTGTCCTGGGAAAAGTTCTGACTGCTGATATCCACGCAGCCTGGACCCTTAGCACATCATACATCAGACTGTGGAGATTATACATGCTTTCTTGGTGGGGTAGGAGGGGGCCGGGCTTGTTGGCCCACCTTTGATCGTCCTGGTGTGGGGTTTATGGGTAAAAAAAACAGATTGGTCTGGGGGGTAGATCTGAGCCCAATGTTGACCCGCTCCATCATCTGCTCAGTGAATTTCAGATGGGGGGAGTGGGGGTTGGTAGGAAAGATGGTGGGCTGTCAGGGGTTTGCGGGGGCGATGGAGGTCTGCTGTCCTGTTCTTTAGGGCTGTTGAGGGCTTTTGAGGCAAATAAAGATCCTTCTTCCTGCTTCTGTTCGAAAGCTTCCCATGAGTGAGGGCAGAAGAAGTTCCTCCCCCTCTGCACTCAGCCTTGTTTAGTCTTCCTTTTGAGATAAGTCTTTGTGTATCTCTTTTTTGGCTCCAAGCACAGAGGGATGACGCAGGAAGTAGAAAATATTGGAGGTAAACAGTCTTACACCTGACCTGTTTAAACTAAATCCATTTGCCTTAAAAAGATGTATACGCTCCCAAAAAATCTGAAAGTTTTTAATAAATTGCAGTTTGTTGTCAGCACATGCAGATGAAATCCACTTATTTAATGCCAAAAGACGGCTAAATCTTTCTTCTCGTCCTCTGATAGGTGGTAAAGATCCACTGATGAATACTGCTGCATCCAAAGAGCTCACGGTGTTCAATAATCCAGTGAAGTCCCGTTTCAGAACCTCCGCCTGTTGCTTGGACACATCATTCGACCCTGTGTGGAGAGCGATGTTTTTCACTGTTGGATATTTAGTCACAGTTTTCAGAATCCTCTTCTGCATGTCACTGACCATATCCTTTGGAAAGCAGAGGACTTTGGTGTTCTTTCCACACATCCACTGAACGTCCTTTCCAGAGGAATCACCTACAACCAGAGTTTCAGGCCCAGTCTTTTGCTTTCTCTGTGGCCTCTCACTCTCTGAAAGGTTATCAGTCCTCATCTCGCTGCCTTGGGGTGGATGGTCGTCAGATAAAGATCCAGGGTTCTCCAACGCTGGAGCAAATCTGTTCTGCAGCTTCACATTCGGTTGTTTTAAAAGTCTGTGGCTAACTTTCCCATTTGCAGCTGTTCTGTCCCGTGTCCTCTCATGTACGGGAGTAGAAGAAGCCCTCTCTCTTTTAGGGATTCCGGGCCAGTCAGTCTCATCACAGATTTCCGCTCGCTGTGTCCAGCCTGCACTACGTCCTCCCGTTTCCCAGAGACATGATTTAGTTTTTGGCTTAGCACCAAGACAGTTCCAGGGAGGATTATCACTCGGTGATTTAATGTAATGAGCAGAGGCTCCCTCTTTCTTGGTCGTGTTATCTCTGCCTCTTAGCCGTGTGTTAGCTTGCTCATTTCCACTGTTTTGAAAGAGTTGTAAGGTTGTTTCATTTCCACACAATCCATTTACCTCCACGTTAACTTCTATCCGTTGAACTTTCCTCTCCAGTGCTGTTATCTTTTGTAGAAGGTCCTGGTAGTCCATTGTGGAGACGGAAGGCATCTTGTTGCTGTAGCTTAGCGTTAGCACCCTTACGAGCTATATCTAGCTTCAGCTGAATGCTAAGTACTTAGATGCTTTAGATCAGGCTTCAGCTGTGTGTAGGCGACGCACACAGAGCGCTGAAGATAAAAGATCTATGAAATATTGCCGTTACTACTAAAAAATGTTTTTCCCATGAATTTATATGTATTCCAAAGTCCTGCAGTTCAGATCATAAGGGAGAAAAAAATAAAAATAAGCAGAAAAATGCAAGCAGAAGGGAGAGCGAAGTAGCGAAGCAGCCGATTGCAGCGAAGCAGGAAGCAGCACTCGAGGATCTAAGGGCGGTGGGGTCGCCACTTACATTTCATCAAAACTGAAATCGCATTTAATTAATTACCCCTAAAGTGAAACCTGAACATTTTGAAGGTATCTTTGTGAAGGTTATTCTTCATGGAAATAAACAAATATTAATTGGCAATATACATCACTCACCAACATCTCCCAAGCTAGAGTCTGTTCAAAACATCTTAGCCACTGTTTCACCGCTTGGTGATGTATCAGAAATTATGCTACTGGGGGACTTAATTTAAACTGGACTGATCATTGTACTTCTATGGTACAGTGGCTTGCAAAAGTATTCGGCCCCCTCGAACTTTTCCACATTTTGTCACATTACAGCCACAAACATGAATCAATTTTATTGGAATTCCACATGAAAGACCAATACAAAGTGGAGTACACGTGAGAATTGGAACAAAAATCATACATGATTCCAAACATTTTTTACAAATAAATAACTGAAAAGTGGGGTGTGCGTAATTATTCAGCCCCCTTTGGTCTGAGTGCAGTCAGTTGCCCATAGACATTGCCTGATGAGTGCTAATGACTAAATAGAGGCACCTGTGTGTAATCTAATGTCAGTACAAATACAGCTGCCCTGTGACGGCCTCAGAGGTTGTTTAAGAGAATTATGGGAGCAACAACACCATGAAGTCCAAAGAACACACCAGACAGGTCAGGGATAAAGTTATTGAGAAATTTAAAGCAGGCTTAGGCTACAAAAAGATTCCCCAAGCCTTGAACATCCCATGGAGCGCTGTTCAAGCGATCATTCAGAAATGGAAGGAGTATGGCACAACTGTAAACCTACCAAGACAAGGCCGTCCACCTAAACTCACAGGCCGAACAAGGGGAGCGCTGATCAGAAATGCAGCCAAGAGGCCCATGGTGACTCTGGATGAGCTGCAGAGATCTATAGCTCAGGTGGGGGAATCTGTCCATAGGACAACTATTAGTGGTGCACTGCACAAAGTTGGCATTTATGGAAGAGTGGCAAGAAGAAAGCCATTGTTAAAAGAAAACCATAAGAAGTCCCGTTTGCAGTTTGCCACAAGCCATGTGGGGGACACAGCAAACATGTGGAAGAAGGTGCTCTGGTCAGATGAGACCAAAATGAAAAACGCTATGTGTGGCGGAAAACTAACACTGCACATCACTCTGAACACACCATCCCCACTGTCAAATATGGTGGTGGCAGCATCATGCTCTGGGGGTGCTTCTCTTCAGCAGGGACAGGGAAGCTGGTCAGAGTTGATGGGAAGATGGATGGAGCCAAATACAGGGCAATCTTGGAAGAAAACCTCTTGGAGTCTGCAAAAGACTTGAGACTGGGGCGGAGGTTCACCTTCCAGCAGGACAATGACCCTAAACTTAAAGCCAGGGTAACAATGGAATGGTTTAAAACAAAACATATTCATGTGTTAGAATGGCCCAGTCAAAGTCCAGATCTAAATCCAATCGAGTATCTTTGGCAAGATCTGACAACTGCTATTCACAAACGCTGTCCATCTAATCTGACTGAGCTGGAGGTGTTTTGCAAAGAAGAATGGGCAAGAATTTCATTCTGTAGATGTGCAAAGCTGGTAGAGACATACCCTAAAAGACTGGCAGCTGTTATTGCAGCAAAAGGTGGTTCTGCAAAGTATTGACTCAGGGGGTTGAATAATCACGGACACCCCACTTTTCAGTTATTTATTTGCAAAAAATGTTTGGAATCATGTATGATTTTCGTTCCACTTCTCACGTGTACACCACTTTCTATTGGATTCCAATAAAATTGATTCATATTTGTGGCTGTAATGTGACAAAATGTGGAAAAGTTTAAGGGGGCCGAATACTTTTGCAAGCCACTGTATGTAAGATGTTCAGTGGTTAAAATTTTACACAAATTATTAATGAGCCTACAAGAATCAGCCCAAGTTGCAAATCTCTTCTTGACTGGATACTAGTCACACACCCCAAAAGAATAATAAAATATGGTGTCCTCTCGGATTGTTTCAGCGACCATTCTATATATATATATATATATAAATATATATATATATATATATATATATATATATATATGTATGTATATGTATATATGTGTGTATTTGTATGTGAACTCAGCAAAAAAAGAAACGTCCTCTGACTTTCAAGTGTTTTTACTTTCAGTAAACTTAATGAACACTAAAAGAATCAACACTATAAGACATAAACTAAAAATGTTTCACAGACATGTGACTAACAGAAATAGAATGTGTCCTTGAATGAAGGAAGGCTCAAAATCAAAAGTACCAGTCAGTATCTGGTGTGGCCACCAGCTGCTTGAAGTACTGCAGTGCATCTCCTCCGCATGGACTGGACCAGATTTGTCAGTTCTTGCTGTGAGATGTTACCCCACTCTTCCACCAAGGCACTTGCAACTTCCTGGACATTTCTGGGGGAAATGGCCCTAGCGCTCCCCCTGCGATCCAACAGGTCCCAGACGTGCTCAATGGGATTGAGATCCGGGCTCTTCGCTGGCCATGGCAGAACACTGACATTGCTGTCATGCAGAAACTCACGCACAGAACGAGCAGTATGGCTGGTGGCATTGTCCTGCTGGAGGATCATGTCCGGATGAGCATGCATAAAGGGTACCACATGAGGGAGGAGGATGTCTTCCCTGTACCGCAAGGCATTGAGATTGCCTGCAATGACAACAAGCTCAGTTCGATGGTGATGTGATATACGGCCCCAGACCATGACGGACCCCCCACCTCCAAATCGATCCAGGGTACAGGCCTCGGTGTAACGCTCATTCCTTCAACGATAAACAGGAATCCGTCCATCACCCCTGGTGAGACAAATCTGTGACTCATCAGTGAAGAGCGCTTTTTGCCACTCCTGTCTGGTCCAGCGAAGGTGGGTTTGTGCCCATAGGCGGCGTTGTTGCTGGTGATGTCTGGTAAGGACCTGCCTTACAACAGGCCTACAAGCCCTCAGTCCAGCCTCTCTCAGCCTATTGTGGACAGTCTGAGCACTGATGGAGGGATTGTGTGTTACTGGTGTGACTCGGGCAGTTGTTGTGCATCCTGTACCTGTCACGCAGGTGCGATATTCGGATGTACCAATCCTTTGCAGGTGTTACACATGGTCTTCCACTGCGAGGATGATCAGCTGTCCTTCCTGTCTCCCTGTAGCGCTGTCTTTGGCGTCTCACAGTGCGGACATTGCAATTTATTGCCCTAGCCACATCAGCAGTCCTCATGCCTCCCTGCAGCATGCCTAATGCATGTTCACGCAGATGAGCAGGGACCCTGGGCATCTTTCTTTGGGTGTTTTTCCCAGTCGGTAAACAAGTCTCTTTAGTGTCCTGCGTTTTTAGTGACCTTAAATGCCTACTTTCTGTAAGCTGTTAAGGTCTTAACGGCCATTCCACAGGTGCATGTTAATTAATTGATTATGGTTAATGAACATGCATGGAAAACATTGTTTAAACCCTTTACAATGAAGATCTGTAAAGTTATTTGGATTTTTACAACATTATTGTTGAAATACACAGTCCTGAAAAAGGGACGTTTCTTTTTTTGCTGAGTTTATATATGTATGTATGCTTGTGTATATGTATGCATAGATGTATATATATTAAAGTATACGAACACGGGTGTATATGTATGTGTATGCATATGTACCTATATAGAGATGTTAATTTTGTTAGCAATATCTGTAATTACTGAGCCGTATGCATGCATAATTTTGGAACCACTGTACTTTATTGTACCATACTATGTTTCATCTGTGAAGGGTGGGGAGGGGTGTGTGTGTGGGAGTTTGTGCGTTAATATTTTGTTGTATTATTATTTTATTAACATTATTTTTCTTTTTTGTATCTACACTGCTGTTCTACGTTCTTTAGACATGACCCTGAGGACCCCTTTGAAAACGAGATGATTCATCTCATGGGGTTGATCCTCCAATAAATAAATAAATACTGGCAGGTAGCACTGACACCAGAGGCATGCAAGCTGACTGCATTCAAGACACCATTTGGCATGTTCCACTTCAAGGGGATGTCATTTGGTCTTCAGGGAGCACCTGCCACTTTTCAAAGACTTATGGATTATGTTTTGAGAGATGTGTTAAATTTTTCAGCAGCCTACTTGGATGATGTGGTTGTGTTCAGCTGAACATGGAAACCCCATATGTTCCATTTACGCCAAGTTTTGGGACGTATTAGAGTAGCTAGACTGACCATCAATCCCCAGAAATGTGCCAATGCCCAGAGAGAGGTGGCCTATTTAGGCTATGTTATTGGTTTTGGCAAGATTAGACCTCAGGTGGGGAAGGTGGACGCTGTTCATTCTTTTCCTGTACCTACTACTAAGAAGAAGGTGAAATGCTTCTTGGGTCTTGTAGGATGGCACAGAAAGTTTGTTCCTCTGAACGCTCAGCTGACCTGACAAGTCCCCCAACGAGATCCAATGGACTGAGGAATGCAGCAGAGCTTTTGGTCTGTAGATCTTACAAAGGCCATCTGCATAGACTGTTTTGCATACCCCAGATTTTGAGAAGCCCTTTATACTGCAGATAGATGCTTCTGGAGTGGGTCTTGGAGCAGTGTTATTGCAGGAAGAAGATGGAGAGAGGAAGCCCTTGGCATTTCTAAGCCGCAAGCTTCTAGACCGGGAGATAAGATATTCTGTGGTGGAAAAAGAATGTCTAGCATTTAAGTGAGTTATTGAATCATTAAGGCGCTACCTGCTGGGAAGGCATTTCATTTTGGGAAACCAATCACAGGGCTCTTCAGTGGTTGCATCGGATGAAGGATGGCAACACAGGAATCGTTGGATGGTACCTCACCCTGCAGCCTTGTAACTTCACAGTCCACTACAAGGCAGGAAAAACCAACACTGTAGCTGATTGTCTGTCTAGGATTCCTGGAAATTGAGGTACTGTGCTCTTAAAGAGAGGGGAGAGGAAGTGTAATGAAGGTCTTTATTGCTTGTATTTGACACTGTTTTGAATATTTAATAGAATTAAAATTGACACCATTAAAGATTTAAGCATTTTATTGTTACCGTTTGTGATTGTGCTGTGGCAGTTGCTTCTCAGCTGGTACTGCTGAAGACCTGATCTGTAGACAAAACAAACAAGTAAAGTCGAAACTTGATAATTGTGAAAAGCTAACAATTAATATCTAAATTCTTTAAAATGAAGTTGTAGTAGATTGACTTGAGTATACTGAATTTTTGCAACTATTGCCATGGCGGCATACAGTGTTGCAGCGGCTTCTCCACCTCCTGGAATTAAGCTTCATTTGTTGCCCTTTGTGGGCACTTTTAGCACTAATTTAGTGCTAAATTCACGGCTGAAGTACAGCTCAACCAAACTGACAGACATCAGGGACAGTTCGGTTATTATAATTTCACAAAAACTTAAATCTGCTCTCGGACCCCAACGGCTCAAGAGGACAACGGTGTGGCGCAGCAGAATTCGGGGAGCAACGGGCAAGAGGAAATGATGTGCCCGAAAACAGAAGAGAGGAAAGCGGGTGGGTGCGCTGGCACAGTTAATGGCTAGGAGACCGCCAATACCAACTCTCTTTCTGGCCAACATCCGCTCACTGGATAACAAACTGGACTTGTTACGTCTGAGAGTGAGTGTTTCTACAGAGATGAGGAACTGTGCTGTTCTTTGCCTAACGGAAACCTGGCTCAACAACAACAACATGCAAGACTCAGCCTTCCAGATCGAAGGGGTTCAGTTTTTCTGAGCGGACCGCGACCACTGGTCGGGTAAAACACGGGGAGGAGGACTCTGTGTGTATGTGAATGAAGGTTGGTGTACGAACTGTGGACTGGTGAAGAGCTCCTGCTCTGAGGCAATAGAGCTTATGACTGTGAAATGTCGGCCGTTTTATCTGCCATGAGAGTTAACTGGAGTGTTCGTCACCATTGTTTACATTCGACCGGATGCAAATGCCAACGAAACATCAAAGGAGCTATTTGACACCATTAGCTCGCTACAAACAAAGTACCCGGAGGCGTTTTATGTGGTTGCAGGGGACTTTAACCACGTGAAACTGAGGGACACCCTGCGAAGTTTTTACCAGCGTGTCACCTGTCCTACACGCAGAGAAAATACTCTGGACTTTGTGTACAGCAACATCCGCGGTGCATACAAAGCTTTTCCTCGCCCCCATCTTGGCCTCTCCGACCACATCTCCATCCTGCTGGCGTCAGCATACCGCCCCCTACTGAGACATATCAGGCCAACGAAGAAGACGATCACTGTGTGGCCCAGAGATGTGGCCTGTGTGCTCCAGGACTGTTTTCAGTGCACAGAATGGCAGGTCTTCAAAGAGGCAGCTACATATGAGGGAGAGGTGGACCTGGAGGAATATACATCATCTGTCCTTGGTTTTATCTCCAAATGTGCTGATGATGTCACCACCACCAGGATAATAACCTGCTATCCGAACCAGAAATCCTGGCTGAACTCTGAGGCGAGAGCTCTGCTGAAAGCTAGGGATGCTGCGTTCAAGGCAGGTGAGACATCAGCACTCAGAGAGGCCCGAAAAGGACTGACTGCGGGCCAAAGCCACATACGCCCAGAAAATCCAGGGTCACTTCACCACCAATGACCCTCTGCACATGTTGAGGGGCATTAAATACATCACGGACTACAACACCAAAGATGCACAATGCCCAAGAGAGCCCTCCTTGCCAGATGCACTCAACCATTTCTATGCCCGCTTTGAGTTCCCTGATGTCTCCCCCAGCACCAAAATTACACCACCACCTGGTGACATGCCCATCAGTGTGGCCACAGCAGATGTAAGGAAGACCCTTCAGTGTACCAACCCTCAAAGCAGCAGGGCCCGAAAACATCCCAGGGCGGGTACTGAGGCACTGTGCACACCAGCTGGCTGAGGTACTGGCAGACATCTTTAACACCTCACTGTCACTGTCATCTGTCCCCACCTGCTTAAAGACTGCCACGATTGTCTCCGTCCCCAAGTGCTCCACAGTGACAAGCCTGAATGAGTATCGGCCCACAGCTTTAACCCTCATGAAGAAAGTCATGAAGTGCTTCGAGAGGTTGGTCATGACCCACATCAAAGACGCCATCGATATCACTGTGGACCCCCACCAGTATGCCTACAGGAAAAATCGCTGCACTAACGACGCCATTTCATCGGTGGTCCACACAGCCCTGACCCATCTGGAGAACAGAAACTCCTATGTCCGTCTGCTCTTACTGGATTTCTCCTCAGCCTTCAACACCATCATCCCACAGACGCTGGTGCAGAAGCTCACCTCCCTCGGACTGAGTCCCACACTGGGGAACTGGGTCCTGGACTTCCTGAGCAATAGACCTCAGTGTTAGGATCCTGTGTTTTGCTGGTGTTTCTACTGTGTGTGTGTGCGTGCTCTCTTACCTTCTCTGCAGGGGCGTGGCTGATTGGCGGCAGGTGCAGCTCGTTGGACTCATCAACTCCAGCTTCAAAAGAGGGACGGGAGCTGCAAGCTGACACCAGATTGTTCTTGCTGCTAGCGTGGTAAACACGGGCAACCTTCGTTCCTGAAGTTACTCCTTTGGATACCTTGTGCGCTTACTCTTCCTGGTTTCCTCACAGATCCTGATCCAGATTCCTTTGTCCTCCAAAGTTGGTTTCCTCCCCTGATCTCCGTTCCACCTGAGGATTTTCCTGGAAACAACTTATCGGCTACTCTGGATTCCCTCCTGGTCAGCTTCCACACCGTTACCTCCGCTGGTCTGCCTGTTCTCCATCCACCTGCCCGTCTGCCCGCTCCACCTGCAAACACACACAGCCTTGCACGACATCAGTTCTCATCTACCTCCACTACAGGATCCTACTTACCTTCCCCAAAGATCAGATGTCACGATCGTCCTGTGAGTAACCATTCACTCTCTGCCTCACTCTCCTGTTCAACATCTCCTAACATCCATGTTCTGCTGCAGTTCCTCCGCCTTCCCTCGTGGACCCATTCCCTGGCGTTCTACCAGAGACTTTCACATGTATTATTTGCAAAATAAATATCTTTTATCATATCCAAAACAACTGTCTGGTGTTCTGAATTTGCTGCTGCCTCTTGAGTCATAAAACCCTGCAAACATGACAGAACAATCTGGCCACCCTGACTCAGCAGCTCAATTTCAGAATGCCGTGTCTCAGCAAAGTACACTCTTGGGCGGGCACAAAACTATTATCCAGGATCTATCATGACAATTATCAATTCAAATCTCAACAATCAGCTGTTTAAACCAGCAGGTTTTTGGTATAACAACTAAACTAAGCCATTCTCAAGATAAGCCGTCTTCCTCTACTTCCTGCTTCCGGGATGTCGCGTCACCACCCCCAGAACCATTCTCCGGAGAATTTGAAAAAACAAAAGGTTTTCTCCTACAGTGCAAATTGGCTTTCACTCGTTCACCCCGAACATTTCTTTTGGACTCACATAAGATCAGTTACATTGCCATTGCCCTTAGATGGGCAGAAGCTTTTTTCAATGAGTCTACTACAGAAAACACAACTTTAGAGGAGTTTCTGGAGTTATTTGATTTAAGTTTTTCTCCGGTCAGAAACAAGGAGGAGTCGGTCCGTAAACTTTGGTCAATTAAACAGGGAACTCGCCCGGTTGCTGAATTTGCTATAGATTTTAGAATCTTAGCAGAAGAGTCAGGGTGGAACGATCCAGCCTTAAGAGGAGCATTGTATCAAGCTTTAAATGAAAGAATTAAAGATGATCTTGCCACAAGAGATGAACCTGACACTCTGGACGAACTGATTGCCTTAGCCATTAAAGTTGATAGACGCTCCAGAGAAATAATTAAGGCTAAAATTCAATCTTCCACCCACCTACAACCCAGATCTGATTCTCCTATCCCAAGACATTTTGCCACCCCGAGGGAAGGATCCCCTGAGCCTATGCTTATTGGCAGAACTCGACTAAGTCCCCATGAAAGACAGAAGAGGATCACCAACAATTGGTGTCTCTACTGTGTCTCACCTAAACATTACATCTCCAATGTCCAGTTCGCCCAACAGAATCTCCTCGCCAGTGAAGGTAGGGGTCCTGGTGGGGCCTCAACAGCTTAATAGACTCTCCGTTTCTGCAACACACTTTGTTAAAGAAAAGAAAAACCCCTCTCATTGCACTGCTCTCATTGATTCCGGCTCTGAACAAAATCTGATTCACACCGATCTGGTTAAACAACATGAAATTCCCATCTATGAATTAAGTCATCCCATTTCTGTTACCACCTTAGATGGTAGTATAATGACACCCATTACTCATCAGACACAACCAGTTTCATTTATCGTCTCAGGCAACCACCATGAGGAAATTAAATTTTTCTTTTATCCAAATAGTGAAAACCTTGTTGTACTTGGATATCCATGGCTCGTTACACACAACCCGCAAATTAATTGGGCTCACCGCAGAATCGATTCATGGAGCACTCATTGCCTAAAGTCCTGTTTAAAGTCTGCTGTTCTGGCTAAATCCGAACCCAAACCCACTCCTGAGTCCATCTCTGACTTAACTAGTGTTCCGAATGAGTACCGTGGCCTAAGTCAGGTTTTTAACAAGGATCTGGCTCTCTCTCTACCACCTCATCGACCATATGATTGTGCCATTGAACTTCTCCCTGGTTCTCCACTCCCTTCCGGCCGTCTGTACAATCTTTCCAACAAAGAAAGAGAGGCCATTGAGAGCTACGTTCAGGACTCGTTGGATTCTGGCATCATCCGACCGTCGTCTTCCCCTCTCGGTGCCGGATTCTTTTTCGTGGGTAAGAAGGATGGCACACTTCGTCCCTGCATTGATTACAGAGGCCTGAATCAAATCACCATAAAAAATAAATATTCTCTCCCATTACTCTCCTCCGCCTTGGAACCCGTCAGTCAAGCCTCTATTTACTCTAAACTGGATCTCAGGAACGTCTACCATCTTGTCCGCATCCGTGAAGGAGATGAATGGAAGACTGCCTTCAAAACACCCATTGGACATATCAAATACCTAGTCATGCCTTTTGGATTATCCAATGCGCCCGCTGTCTTCCAGAATTTAGTGAATGATGTTCTACGTGATTTTCTCAATAAGTTTGTTTTTGTTTACCTCAATGACATCTTCATCTTCTCCCGTTCCCTCCAAGAACACAAGATCCATGTCCGGCAGGTCCTTCAAAGACTACTAGAGAACCGTCTCTATGTAAAGGCAGAGAAGTGTGAGTTCCACGTCTCTTCCATAACTTTTCTTGGTTTCATCCTGGGAGACGGGTAGGTGAGGGCAGATCCAGTTAAGGTTCAGACCATCAAGGACTGGCCAGCCCCAGATACCCGGAAGCAACTCCAACGCTTCCTGGGTTTTGCAAACTTCTACCGACGCTTCATCAACAACTATAGTGAACTCGCTGAACCCCTGAATGCTCTCACCTCTTCCAAAAAGACTTTTAAATTGACTCCTGAGGCTAATCTCGCCTTCCAGCATCTGAAGGAAACCTTCACCCAGACTCCTACCCTCACTCAACCTGACACTACTCAACAATTCATTCTGGAAGCCGATGCTTCGGACACCGCTGTCAGTGCCATTCTCTCCCAAAGATCTTCTTCAGACCACAAGATTCATCTGTGTGCTTTCTTCTCCAAAATATTTTCCCCAGCAGAGAGAAATTATCACATCAGCGACCGAGAGCTCTTAGCCATAAAATTGGCTCTGGAGGAATGGCGTCACTGGCTGGAAGGTATGGAGATTCCGATTAGAACCTGTCGTACCATATTTGCACTTCTATAATGCATCTTTTGCCGCTCTCTAGGCCATAAGGTGAACCCCGAAAATGTCTTTAGAAATGAATCTCATTTCGGCCTTTGGTAAACTCTACAAACTGTTTACTTCATAAAATAAATACGTTCGCACTTTGTTTAAAAGTAAAAGTTCTCCTTCTGTTATGCTGCAATTTTTTTATGATCGATGTTTTAATTTGGGACTAGTTTGTTTTCGCCGTAGTGAGAAAGGAGTGATACGGCTGCTACGTACCCATTTTAGACCAATGCGGTGGCAGAGTTTAAACGACGTGATGACGTATGCGGATATGGAGACAGCTAAAGTCATGATGAAAACTTCTTTAAAACTTTTACAAAACCGAGTAAAAACATGTATGTAAAATGTGTTACATGCATTTACCTTCTATTTAAGATTTATATTTCCATACAGTATTTACTGTAAAATGGAAGGGATGGAGATGGAGGATGGGACTTTTACTGGTGGGACGTTATATGTCGGATTTCTTTCTAAGGGGAGCGGCGTCCCCCTCTGCTCCCCCTCAACTCGACTACTGATCAGATGTAATATTTTATCTTCTCAAAGTGACATGGTTTTAGACAAATCTGAGTGTGTGTCTCTACCAGAGGAAACACTGGACAGTTTTGTCCTGATAGAAGGCCCCTGTTGAAAAAGAGCAATTTAGATTTTGATGATATGAACAATTTTAGACCGGTATCTAACTGTTGGGATTCCATTTCTCATAAGATGAACTGAACAGACTTTTGGATAGCTGGGAGCTATTTCAAAGATGGACTGAGCAGACCACATTTCCCAGCAATCCTAGCAGTGACCCCCAACACACTCCTATTGGTCCTTGACCACCCATGGTGACATCGGCAATGACATCAGAGCCAAAGGGGCTATAAGAGTAGTCGCGCCCATTTTCAAACTGTTCTCAAGCCAGAAGTTCTTGGATGAACTACTGCTGAACAGAGGACATCTCACCGGTGAAGATTCCCTTTTGTTCTGACCCGCTGGACCGGGGAAGAACTCATTTCAAAGCTTCAAAGTGCTCATATGGTTTGTGTATCTCGTTTGAGCTATATCAGAACTGTTCCCATACAGTTCGTTAGATGTCGACCTATAGGTCATCCAGCCTGCATTTGGGCCACACGGTCCTTAAATCCTGTACAGGTTTTTTTTTTAAACTCTTCCTTTTTTTGCTCAACTACGGACACAATTTGCTCTCCTCCTAGTAGACTGGACCTCCTTCAAAGCAAAGTAGGACTGAACCGGTTAATTTATTCTAATATTGTGTCTGGGCGGAGATAAACAGAGAAAATAGAGTTTTAACAAGTTAGATTTCGTTCATTATTGGTTTAAAGTGTTTTTAAGCGCTGTACCTGGTTGCTCATTTTTGCGTCGCCACACGCATAAGTTTGAGCTGTATTAGCTGTGTTTGAAAATGTTTGTTTTATCCTGAGCGGATCACGCCTTTCTTTTTCCTTCCTCTCTTTTCCTCTCTCTCTCTTTTTCTCGCTCCCTGATCACCGTCGGCAGAGTCGGGCTCGGTCCGGCCTGCGTTAGCTGGTCTTAGCTGAAAAGGTTAACCCCATTGTTCTTTACCCTGTTGCTAAACCAGAGGCCTACCACATGGACGCTTTCCCCATGTGCTCCTTTAGCCAAAGCTAGTTTTATGACTCTTTCTTAGACTCTATGTGCTGATCTCCATCTTGGCACAGAGCTAAGATTTATGACTGTATCCCACAGGCTATCTGTGACTTGGGCCCCCTGGAGTGAGGGCCACCCCCTCCTTTTCTGACCCGAATCTCAGCTGTCTCACCGATTCATTTCATGTTAATTGTGTTTAATGTTCACCTATAATTGTTGTGTAAGATCTGCAGTAATTTTTGCATGCTTTAGATTAGATGGGATTTTATATTTTCTAAATAAAGTCCCCTTAACTTAAAGAGAAGTTGTCTGGGATTACTTGGAGTGATCCGTACAATTAATGTCCACAGCGTAAGAACTTATTCCTTCATTTGTTTAATTATCTCAGCCTTATCAGGCTGGTAATTATAAACATAAACTGAAATTGAACAATTTGGCTATTGTATTCCTGGAATCCACCAGGATGGTGCCCCAAAATTGGTAAATTTTACATAAAATAATTAATATTATTAATAAATGTCCTAGGCAATTATTCATATTTAATCATAGCCAAATCCTACCTATCTGCGGCACAACACTAACTCACCATTTTTAAGCAAAATTTTTGAAAACATTGTTTTAATTTAACTTAATGATTTTATTAATGAACACAATGTCCTGGAGAAGAGTTAGGGTAGGGTTTTAGGGTGAACCACAGCACAGAGACGGCCCTTCTTAAGATTTTAAATGACTTTAGATTCAACTATGATGCCCAGAAGGTGACAGTCATGGTTCTACTGGATCTAAGCGCTGCCTTTGATACAGTAGACCACACTATTCTTTTAACCAGTTTAAAACAGATTGGCCTCTCTGGTGCTGTTCACAAATAGTTTACCTCCTATCTCCCAGACAGGACTTTTGTGGTAAGTTTAGATACCTGCTCCTCTAAGGTCCATAGGATTACATGTGGTGTGCCCCAGGGTTTGACTTTAGGCCCAGTGCTTTTTAATCTGTATATGCTCCTTCTTGGCACTGTCATCAGAAGACATGGAATTAACTTTCATAGTTGATGCTAGTGTGGTGGAAAATTGTTATGCAATTAGGAATTAAGTGTATATTCTCTGTTTAGTGAATGCATCTAGGGTAAAATGACAAGCTTATTGTTCCATCTTAATGTTATGAGAAAGATATATGTGTCAGGTCACCAGAGAGACAGACGCCGGGGCAGTAAGATAACAGTCTGGCCTTCGGAGGTGCTGCTTTATGCGTTGATATAAGACTCGTGTGAAGCAGTTCTCTGGAGGCGGGGCGTGAACGTTGGAGAAGACTTCTACAAAGATAAACAATGATTGCTGAATACTATGTAAGCTGTTAGTCAGAAAGGTTGGTTAGGGTGATGCACGAGTAACTCTATCCCCTCCATTGTCTGGCCAGACATGTTTGAATTAAATACTTAAACGCCTTCTGGGACTCAAGTCTTCTTTATTATGGAAACCCTGAGATACTATTTTTTGCCATTACACTAGTTCATGCTGATGATACACAGTTGTACATCTCCATGTCTCCTGATGACACATGGTCAATGGATGCACTTTCTAACTGCATTTTAGACATCAAATCCTGGATGGCACAAAACTTTCTCCAGCTCAACCAGGACAAAACTAAAGTTTTAGTCATCGGTCCTGAGGCTCAGAGAGAGAAACTTTTACCAAAACTACAATCATTGTCTTTTAACCCTTCTTTACAAGTAAAGAACCTGGGCATGATTTTTGACTCTAAGCTGACTTTTATCCCTCACATTTAAAATATTACTAAAACAGGTTTTTATCATCTAAAGAACATTGCCAGAGTCCGCCCCATTCTCTCTCGGGCCAACACGGAGACACTGGTGCTTTTATCTCCAGTAGAATTGATTACTGTAATGCCCTGCTTTCTGATCTTCCCAAAAAGAATATCTCAGGTTTACAACTACTACAAAATTCAGCAGCACGTGTCCTGTCAAAGACCAGGAGGTGGGAACACATTACACCGGTCTTAAAATCATTGCATTGGCTTCCCATACAATTCAAAAATACTTTATTGATCCCAGAGGGAAATTAAGTGTTGGTATAGCTCATATAATTAATTCTTTAAGGAGTTGTTGCGGATTATGATGGCTGTGGCCGTTTTAGGATCCATTTTAAGGTTCTTTTAAATGGTTTTTAAGTGTCTAAATGGTATTGGGCCTTCTTATCTCTCTGAACTGCTTTTACCATATGAACCTTCGCGGTCTCTGCTCTCATCTAGCAGCCGTCTCTTTGTCATCCCTAAAGTCAGGACACACACTCATGGTGAGGCGTCTTTCCATTATTAGGGCCCTCCCCTCTGGAGCAGGCTGCCGGAGAACCTCAGGGTCGCAGAGAACGTTCATGTTTTTAAGAGCAGGCTCAAGACTCACCTTTTAACATAGCTTTTAACAGATTATTAAATCTGTGTTTTTGTGTGTTTAATTGCTCTGCATGTTTTATATGATTATATTTTATCAGTGTTTTACTATTTAAGGCTATCACATTTATTTACTTATTTTTATATTTTAATTTGTTATCTAAATCCCCGTTCCAGTGTTTCCTCTGTGGGAGCCCTCTCCCCTGGGAGCGGTGGTCGGCTGTGGCTGCCTGGGTGCTCTCCAGGTGGAGCTTGGGCGGAGGTGGGGGTCTTGGCCTTTCCTCCACTGGGCGCCCTGTGTCGGTGCATCGGCTGCTGCTGTTAATCTACTGCTGCCGGTGCAGATGGCTCCTTTGATGGCGTTTCCTTGCATGGTTCATCTTCACTCGGTCCAATGTCCTTTTTTACTGTTGCTTTTAACAGTGTGTGTGCATGGGAGTTGGGTTGGGGGGAGGGAGGGATAAGTGTGATCATGCTTTTAAATCTGTGGGGGAGGGATGGGAATGTAGTTTTATGTGGGGTCATTTTAATCTGTAAAGCACTTTGTGATGCAATTTCTTGTATGAAAAGCGCTTTATAATAAAGTTTGATTTGATAGAAGAAACCATCTAGTTCGGACTCATTGATATGAGGTGGCCAGTTTTCAAACCCAGGTCTAATCTCTTCTCTGGTTTGAAGGACAGTGGAGAATCCGCCGCTGTAACGGCGGAACCAGCAGCAGCACCAGAATGTGGGAATCTGACGTCTGTGACACATGGAGCCAGCTGAGGGTCACGCAGATGACAGCTGAGAGGACGAAGGGGATGGACAAGCAAGGAAACAGGTGAGACCGTAGTGGAGAGATCCGCCGGCTGGGTAATTCAGCTATTGCCAAGTGACAGTTAAACTCAGCTTCCTCCAGGACGGACTCCAGACCCAAGTTCTTCCAATAAGGACGCAATCTTAACAGCTGGACAATGGCTGTCTCAGCCACCTCTAGTCTCTCCCAGGGAGAACATGATACATGAATTGGGTTGATAAAAGTTCTGACGGTCTGCTGTAAATTTGTCCATTCATACACCTTGAAGGTGTCTGCTAGGTCCGTTTGCTGGCTGGTCCATTCTGTAATGTTTGTGTAAGGAGGACCCAAATGCAGCGGAGTAAACATGAAAAGATTTTATTACAACAAAAACAAAGAACATTGACTTACAGAACTCAGGAGGATTAAAAAATGCAGCAACGGGGAAAACGGGACCAGGAAGGAAAGTTTGACGGGCGACAGGGAAGGCAGGAACCAGGCAGGAACCAGACAGGGAAGAATGATGACGAACCAGCGAGTAGTGACTGTCAGAGGAAGGCTTAAGTATACAATTTCAATTCAATTTCAATTCAGTTTATTTATATAGCGCCAATTCACAACAGATGTCATCTCAATGCACTTAACAAGAAGAACCAACCAGGTGTATATGAAAAGAAGACCGACCTTTATCAGAAACTGAATCTCTTCATGACGATTGTCTATGGACATCTGAACGGATTGAGTCTTATATTGGACAGGATAAGGTTGGAGTGGGTGACCATCCACTGAGGTGATAATAAAATGGTCAATGGCAGTGAGTGGAATGTCAAGCTGAGAGGTCAGTTCCTGGTCGATAAAATTCTCAGCCGCCCCAGTTTCAAGAAGGGCTGACATTGAGATTTGTCGGTGTTCAAAATGGAAGGACAATTTGAGCTGAAAACGAGTGGGGGCAGCGGAATGAGTGGGACCAGGTTGGACTCTACCGATGTCTGCCTGGTCTCCTCGTTTCCCAGTCGCAGGGGACATTGAGGGCGGCGGTGTTTGGCTGAGCCACAATAAGCGCAGAGTCCTTCATGCCAACATCGATCGAGTTCCTCTTTGGAGAGTCTCCCTAATTGCATCTGTTCCTCCAAGAAGAACCAATGCAACCGGCCAAGTCAGCATAACTTTTACTTTTTATCTTTAAATCCCTTCATGGCCTTGCACCTCTTAATATTTCTGAGCTTTTGACAATTCACGTTCCTGTTAGAAACACGAGGTCCAGCTCTCAGGTTCTCTTAGTACAACTTGTGGAGATAGAGCCTTCACAGTAGCTGGTCCCAGGCTGTGGAATGTTCTTCCACCCCACATCAAGGCCAGCCAGATTTTGGAACATTTTAAATCACTACTCAAGACCCACTTTTTCAACTTGGCCTTTAACACAGGCTGACTGGAGCATTTTAAACAGTTATTTTTATTTATTTAATTAAAATTTGTGTTGTCTTTTAATGCATTTATTTATCTGCACATTATTTTTATTTTCATTGCTATGTTTGTGTTTTATTCAGCACTTTGGGACAGTTTGCGCTGCCGGAAATGTGCTATACAAATAAATTTGACCTTTGACTTCCTTTTGAGAAGAGAGGAAGAGAGGTGCAGTGGTCCGGTGGGCCTGAAAGGATCTAAAGTGCAGTGAATCTGGTCGAGGTTGGAGCATGGCACGTTGATCGATCTTAAGGGCCAGCTCAATGGTGTTGTCCAGAGTTTTTGGAGCCTTGTGGCCAATCAAATCATCTCTTATATAGTCTGCCAAACTCTCCATGAAAACAGATCAGAGAGCGGTATTGCCCCAATTTTGTTTAGCTGCCAAGGTATGGAACTCAGGGAGATCAGTCAGTTTACCATCTCGTCTCTGACGTAGATGGAGAAGCTTAGATTCAAAGTCCAACTCGCTATGAGGGGGAACAAAGGTCTTCCTCAGCTCCTCCACAAAACGGGTGTACTGGTTGCAGGCGGGTGACTTGGCATTATATAATCCGGCGGCCCATTCTTGAGCTCGACCAGATAGAAGGAATGTTAACAAAGCCACCTTTGAACGGTCGGTGGAATATTTAGAGGGCTGACATTCAAAGATCATGTTTAGAGTGGAAATCTGGAGGAGCGTCTCGGTGAGAGCCTCCAGTTTGGTGTCCACTCCATGGAGGCGTAAGTCTTCCGACCTGAGCTTTTCGAATTCTGCTGGGTCTATTTTTAGCTCTGACATCCTGTCAGGATCAGAGTCGGATAGACCGAAAGGAGTGTAGCGTTAAGACTAGACCCAAGCGTGGTGAAGAACGAGCGATGGAGAGGCAGCGGCACGCAGTTGGTCTAATAACAACCGGAGCGCTACAAGCAGATCTAACTAGAAGATCGGTGCTACCGTATGTCGCCAAAGAGAGATAGAAGGAAGGGACTTTTGAGACAGGAAGAACTCGTGACGTCTAGAAGTGTTAGAAACCTGACGGATAGGGAACGATTCACCTCGGGACATAGTGGAAACGATGTCAGAGCAAAGAGCAGGTGAGTGGGTCCTCCTTAAATATGGAGCCCTGGTGGTCACCTGACCATCATCTGACAGCTTTAGGTATTTCAACTACTTAATTGTCTTTTCTTTTCTCAGCAGTTTTAAGGCATGTGCAAGATGATGCCTTTAAAAAGGGGGGAGTGGTTGAATTTGATAATAATGGTTATTGGAACTGTACATGAACCTTTGCTGACCTAATGAGACCTCAACAAACTGATCTCTTCTAAATAAAAAAAGGAGACTTGTGGTATGGTAAAAAATGTATCTCAGAGTTTCCATTATAAAGAAGACTTGAGTCCCAGAAGGCGTTTAAGTATTTAATACAAACATGTCTGGCCAGAGCATGGAGGGGACAGAGTTACTTGTGCATCACCCTAACCAACCTTTCTAACTAACCGCTTAAATAGTATTCCGCAATCATTGTTTATCTCTGTAGATGTCTTCTCCAACCTTCACGCCCCGCCTACTGTTTCATGCGAATCTGATACCAATGCATAAAGCAGCACATCTGAAGGCCAGACTGTTATCTTACAGCCCCGGCTTCTGTCTCTGGTGACCTGACACATGTATCTTTATCATAACATTAAGCTGGAACAATAAGCTTGCCCCTAACCTTGTCCTCTGCCTTAGGTACATTCACTAAACAGAGAATATACAATTAATTCCTAATTACATAACAATTTTCCACCACAATTCCCTGCTTTTATTAACTTAATTAATACCATAAATATAAAGGGAAAATTCCAAAGTGCTATCACAAACTCCCTAAAAGGTTGGTACGTTGATAAAAAAAAAAGAAAAGACAATGTTCAAAACACAAATTACAATCAGACATGAGACATGTTTGGCCATGGAATTAGCTCACAGTGACAAATATTAGATCCTTCCAGATGACCTTGCTGAGACTCCTGTGCATTGAGACCGAAAACCCACGGGGTCTTCTTACGCCATTTTCTTGTGGGCAAAATGCCATCTCAACAGCCTCTCGCCCCAGAGGCGACCATCCACAGGTCTCGTCATCGGTCAGGATGCTCTAGATAAAACACAGAACAAAGGAGATATTATGTAGCATCTTCCAGTACACTTCAGAGGGTATTACATCAACACTAGATGTTGAAATGTGTACGCTTCCCTTTTTGTTGTCTGTTGCCATGAAGTCAGCCTCCGCCAGCATCCAGTTACCCTTAGCCACCGATCAGTCTTTCTCTGGAAAGGAGAGAGTGGTCACCCCTCAGAAGGTCCTCCAGTGAGAACCTCCCAATGCGACCTTTGGGAGCTGAGCTAATTAGGTATTAGAGCATTGATTTTCAAACACAGGTGAGCCCTTTCACGAAAGATGAATAGGATGATTATGACAAGTGATTAAGTAGAACCAACACACTCGGAGTATGGTTTCATATCAACCTGATGCAACTGTGTGCAAAAGCAATTCTAAACAACTCACAACCTGGTTAATGAGCCAAACTTCATCAACTGAAACTAGAAAACAATTAAGGTAAATGTCTCCAAATCACTCTAAATCCATGCCAAGAAAAAGACGAACAACCATTCCAATTTGTGAGAGCAAAAAAATCCCAAGAATCAACTACTCCCAGCAAGAAGTAAAGAAGGTTTTCAGATCAAAGGAAAACTTTGTAAAGTTCCCAGACACAATATGGTCTACGAGTCTGAACCCGAAATGTACAGGGTTCGACCCACTCGGGTAAACACACTTTGGACCTTGTACTGACATACGGTATTGAGTGTGAGGAAATAACAGTCCACCCACATAACCCGGTCCTGTCTGACCACTTTTGAATTTACTTTAACTGACCATTTCACTAGCAAGCACCACGCTACAGGTTCAGAATTTAACAGTTTATTGAAGGCATGTTGAATTGAATGGTCTGGGGAGAGGCAACGCCGGAGACCTGGAGGAAGACTCAGTGTGGCGGTGCAGTCTTCGGGAAATCGTCTTTCCGAGCCTGCTCAGGACCCCCCCAGATGGAACCTAAAAGAGAGAGACGTTAGAAGAGGTGGTACAGGAGTGAACTGGAGCGCAGAATGGAGAGGCTGTGCCCGATGAATGCTGCGAAGAAAAGGCGAGGGTCGGCAGGACCCTGAAAAGAAAAGGCGAGGGTCGGCAGGACCCTGCGAAGGAAAGGCGAGGGTCGGCAAGACCCTGCGAAGGAAAGGCGAGGGTCGGCAGGACCCTGCGAAGGAAAGGCGAGGGTCGGCAGGACCCTGCGAAGGAAAGGCGAGGGTCGGCGGGACCCTGAAAAGAAGAGGCGAGTCTCGGCGGGACCCTGAAAAGAAGAGGCGAGGGTCGGCGGGACCCTGAAAAGAAGAGGCGAGGGTCGGCGGGACCCTGAAAAGAAGAGGCGAGTCTCCGCGGGACCCTGAAAAGAAGAGGCGAGTCGGCGGGACCCTGAAAAGAAGAGGCGAGTCGGCGGGACCCTGAAAAGAAGAGGCGAGTCGGCTTGACCCTGAAAAGAAGAGGCGAGTCGGCAGGACCCTGGACCTAGAGGGAGGGGAAGGGAGGGGTGAAAACGAACCAGAGACGAGGGATGAAGGGCAGGCAGAGTTTATATGTGTATCCTGGTGGGATTAGAGATGTAGAGCAGACGTGTGGTACCGGGTGAATCGAGTTAAGGCTGATTAGGATTTATGAAGCGGGTTTGAGGCGTGGCCTTGCTCCTGAACCTCAGCTAACCTGTTAGCTCCATTTCACTAGCAAGGACCACGCTACAGGTTCAGAATTTAAGAGTTTATTGAAGGCATGTTGAATTGAATGGTCTGGGGAGAGGCAACGCCGGAGACCCGGAGGAAGACTCAGTGTGGGGGTGCAGTCTTCGGGAAATCGTCTTTCCGAGCCTGCTCAGGACCCCCAAAAGGTCTTGTCGGAGAGATTAGCAGAGAAGAGAATGAGCGCGTCGCAGATTGTGTAGATTACGAATGTAGGTTCGGTATGCTGAAGAGGACCAACGACCTAAGATTTGGATGATGTCGTCTGATATCCCTGACCTGGCGGCTGAGGTAGCTGTACCCATGCAGATTGAATGGCCGGAGTAAAAATCAGGGGAGATACCGGACCGGCGAGTAATCTGGTGGGAGTGATTAATGAACCAGAACCGGGTAGCGGGGCTACCTGATTTGGCAATGAGAAGTGGGTCGAATGGAGAGGCGTTAGCAGATGATAGAGGCTGAATGTAGCAGGTGATGGGTTCCTAGGGGCTGAGGCTGGAACTGAGTCGGAATAAGTGAATTCGGACGGAGGTGCCGAGCTGGTCAATGAGGGTGTAAATGAGGGTGTCCTGACTAAGGATTGAAATGTCTGAGAGACATGGGGGAATGGAAGAATCGTGTCTAGAAGAGGAAGGGGCCAACTCAGAACAAATCGGGAAACTGAAATAAGCAGCAAGAGCATGGACTGAAGAGTTAGGTCGATGAAGGGGGATAGGTAACCGGAACGAGCGTGAGAATGCAACGGGGGAGGAGGTCGGAGGTGAGCGGTAAGCGATGAGCGGCGGAAGGTTCTAGCTTTTTAAGACCTTTCAGAAAAACATCAGAACGTGGCTATGGTCGAGAGCTGGACAGGGGTTACCTGTTGCCAGCTTGATGAAGAAGCTGATTCCTGATAGATAAGATTTAATGGTGGATATGTGGATTTTTTGGATTGAATGCGAGTGAGAGATGAACTGACAGATAAACAAAGGAGTAAAGGGAAAGAGACCATACATTACGTGAAAGGCCTTGAAGGCGTTCCAGCCGGACAGGTAGACAGAGCGGGTACCGGGTGAGAGGCTGTCGATGAAGTTCTGCAAGATGGTGAGGTTGTAGAGCTGCGGCATCAGATGAAGATGGTGGCTGAAAACTGTGGGACTGGAGTCAGGTTGAGGTCTGCAGCAGGAGCTAAGGATCTGAATTTCTTTGTTAATAACTTCTACAACAGCTTCATTATCGGAGTGAATGAGGATAGCTTTCTGCGACAGCTCGTGTCCCCAAAAGAGGGGTTGCTATTACAATGGGGTAAAGCTCGTGGGGAGCAGAGGAAGGGAGGGTGGACTGGGGCTGAAGGGAATCGAACTCCGGGGACCAGCTGTTCCAGGAAGAGAGGAAATCGTGCCAGAGCCGCATCTCTGTACGACAGGGCTCGGTGAGGGCGAGCTGATTGTGGAGGCATGGCACGCTAGCGGCAGCGGACGGAAGGGACACGAAGGACCGACCCTGGGGAATGATGCGGACGGCGTAGGTAAGATGACCCGAGAGCAATAGGAGCTGTTTCTTAGCGCATATTTGTGAGGAAGAAGTTAGAGCGGATCGGGGAGATACGGTGGACCTCCAAACAGCAGCGAAACCTGGATGGAGGATAAGTCGAGGGTGATGCCCAGGAACTCGAAAGTAGTAAGGGGGCCCACAGTCTTCTCGTCGGGAAGAGGGACACCGATGTAGGAAGCGGCCTCAGTGAGGGCACGAAGCCCTCAACGCGGTGGAGAAGAAGTGGAGGTGATGACCAAGAAGTCATCCGAGGGGGAGTGAAGGACGTGAGGCAGGTGTTAAGTATTAAACCGTACCCATCACGGGGTCTCGGAAAGAGAACTGGAAATCCTGGGACTACTCCTGCAGCCGAAGGTGAGCTGGACCGCAAAGTAGTAGGAACCCTTCCGACGGACGCTGGAGAAGCGCCGGAAGACTGAATGAAGGGGGGCAGGGGCGGAGCTAGGCTTTAAAAACGGGGGTGGCAAGGTATTATTTTGGGGGGGGTCGATATACAGAGTATATGAAACGCTTCAAAAAACAGAGCGCACGAAGCGCGTATGCGCATCGTGGGTGCAGAATGATGTGCTCAAAGCATATTATAATATAACATATAATATCATAGTGGACGGAGTTTTACCATGTATCCTGCTGTAACCGGACGAGGCGCGCGTGCTGTTTGAATACTGAATGGAGAATGATTGACGGCCGAAGAGGAGGGAATACGAGTTTCCGTAAACTTAAATTTAATGATGTAAATAGACTTCTGTCCTTTACATTAAGCTACGGAATGGCTTCAGAAGACTTTGTGAAATTATAATCTGACCCTCTCAGACCCAAGTCACCCCAAACTGACGTGAAAAGTGAGAGGCGCCGAAAAGCACGCTGTTTGCATCCCTGTACTATTTCCACGGTAGTTTTAGTAAGATTAGTTCAATATTCTGCATTACACGTGCCGATATGAATAAGCCTACCTAATGTCTGTGATTGTTGCTGAACATTTGCTAACGACATGTTTTAAGCATCTTCACACAGGCGTGACAGTGTTAACGTTAGTCAGTCAGTTTCACGAGGCTAGTAACAATGCTCATTTAAGTATTAATGCTAAGCACTACAGTGCAACGTCTCCCTTACTTCCCGTTAAAACAGTTCTTCGTTTAATTTAATACCAATAAAAGCCGTACATACCAGCAAAACGCTCTTCCTCGATATCGGCCGTGTTGTTTTGGAGCCGTTTTGAGCACGAAAGACGTTTCGCTTAAAGGCCCTGAGCGGTTGAAGGGGAAAACCCCTTTCCCGAAGCGCGCGCTGGAGCCGTGCTAGTGTCCAGCCGGACATGTCAGGGAGGCCCGAAGCGGCGATCGCGGAGCGCCTAGCTCGAGGGGAGGCTCTAGAACGAAGTACGGGAGACCGGTGCGGGCGGCGAGGGATGGAGAAGGAAGGGGTGAGAGCGCTGAGGTGACGGCTCGAGCCCACGAGGGAAATCCCGGAGTGGAGAGGGGGAAACAGGTGAGGAGGAATTCGGCCGGAGCGGCTGCGAGGTCAGCCGTTAAGAGATTCGAGAGCCAACGGTGTGGAAGACAGATCTGTCTGTAACAGCCGAGGCGAAGAGGCCACGGCCGGGGGGGGGGGGGGGTCAGACTGAAGTCCCACTGGCTCGAAAACAGCCTGACACGGTGGGAGAGTTGGCGGACGAAAAGCCGGGGAGATGGCCCGGGAGATGCGGGACGACCGCCGAGCAACTCCTCAGACGGATCGACGCCGAGCGTGAAAACGCCCGTGCCGGGAACAACGAAGCAAAATGTCGAGCGAGGTAAGCGAGCACACGCGGAAGTCCGAACTGATCGCGTGAAAACGAACGAGAGACGAGGGATGAAGGGCAGGCAGAGTTTATATGTGTATCCTGGTGGGATTAGAGATGTAGAGCAGACGTGTGGTACCGGGTGAATCGAATTAACGCTGATTAGGATTTATGAAGCGGGTTTGAGGCGTGGCCTTGCTCCTGAACCTCAGCTAACCTGTTAGCTCCATCTTAAATCTGAAAGAAAATGTCTTTATAGTAGATGTTAGGTAAAAAATAGTGGTTGACCTAGAAAAAATCACACACAGGGGTCGGAGAGAATATGGAGTCAATAAGCTCTGCAGAGGTAGATGCGGATAATCAGTTCTGCAGAGGGAGACCAGGAAAATACTATAGGGAATGAGCCAACCGTGTCTGTCTGTTCTCAGCCTCCCAGTGTCCTTGTCTCTGGTCTCAAAGAGCATCCCCTCTGCAGTCTCTCTGTATTTAGTCACACTTCATTAACATATTAAAAGAACAGGATGTCATGCAAAGGAGCATGTGACTGAAACCAAAATGACATTTAAAAAGTACATTAGAACTATTAATTAAAGAAAGACACCCTAAGAAAATAATAATACAACATTATTATTTTACCTAATATTTCCCCCCCAAAATGTGGTTTTTAAATGTGATCACGAACAACAAAAAGTTGTAAAATAGGTAACAACTCCAATAATGTAAAAATATAAGAATCATAAAAACCAGACAACAAAAGGTTGCAAAATAAGTAGCATCCCAAATTTAAAAAAATAATAATAAGACATACAACAAAAAAATTGCAAAAGTAAGTAGCAATTTCAAAAAGATATTAATGCGAGCTTCACCTAGACATCATCCAATTAATCGCTACCTCAACACTAGTTTAGATTAATGGAATCATAAAAAGGTTTTTACACATGTTAATTACACCCCATCTTCTTCTTCATTTCTGTCTTCATCTTCAAGCCTCTGATTAAGAAGAGAGTATTGGACCATTGTGTTAGTTATCATCTTATTCATCATTTGTTTTATACATGGGAGAACACAACTAACAAAAACGCAGGAAAGTATCAAAATTACAATGAATGGCATAGCTATTTTTAAAAGAACCTGATACCACCTGCCAGTTGTCAGCAAGCCCATGAGATCCCATTGTCCGTTACTGCTTTCCTGTGATTCTAAAAAGTCAGCTAATTCCTGCACCCGGTCATGAATGAGAGTCCAATTATCATGTGTACTAGGAATGTAAGTACAACAGTGTTCACCAATTACAGTACAAAGTCCACCTTCAGAAGCAAACAGTGTCCAGAGCTACCCGATGTTGTATCAGCATGGTCTTCATCGCCAGTTTTTCAGGATCGTTGGCCAGCAGGTTGGACATTTCAGCAAGGATGTCTGTAATGTTTTCCAAAGTCCACCAAACCTCGTTCATCCGTTTTGTCAGGCTTGCAACTCCAACAGGTGGGAACATGGTGTGGAAGTTTCTTTTGCATCACTATAGAGAGGTTTTCGTCCACCATTGTCAGAGAATGGGTTGAACACTTTTGGAGGGTTGAATTCCCGTTTATTCAGCTCTGTAGGTTTAGAAGGTGCTCCGTTTTCTGTTATGATGTTTGAGGAGGGTTGCAGTCGAGCCAAACTCCATGTGCCACACCAATCCTTAGGTAGGTAGAGGTAGAAAGTGTGACCACACTTCCAGATGTATCCGTCAGGCGTTCCCATACCAAATTGAGAGGGAATCTCTAGGAGATGGGTTCCTCTTTTGACAGTGGTTTTGAACCCACTTATCTTGTCTTGGAGTCGAGTGGTGTTGAAGGTTATGTATCTTGGCACAGATGTGTTTCCAATCGTCATCCAGTGGTTTATACGCATCATTTTTGTCTGGGTCGCTGACAAGGGTAGCGTGTCCTCACAGATGGAATTTCCTAAAAATGCATGTTTGTTGTTACAAGGGACTGAAAAACAGAAAGTGTATTTTCCAGTAAGGCGTAGTAAGTTGATTCCATTGGCAACTGAGGCATTCGTTTTTTTTGGAAAAGTCACCAGGCTGGGACCATGTCCTGTTGTTCTCAGCAGTGCAGCAGTGAGGTAAGGTGCAACTGTTCCAACAGTTGTTATAGTTAATTTGTATAGCAGACATATGGTATTATTTAAGGTGGTTGGGACAGCAGTCATCGATGAGACTTCTTCAGAATGGTGTGGGATCCATGAACAGACATAACAGCTGGTATTGAAACCTAAACGTTTTGCAGTCAAATTAACTATTTGGTACCAGGTGTTCTTGAACGCATGGTGGGTTAGAGTTTTAGCTCTTCTTTCCTTTGATGTCTGGGCGTCATCAGGTGTGAGGAAAAAGCAGTGGAATAGAAGCAGGCAAACTGCCAGACAGGAGGGGAGCCAAACTAGTTTCATGTTGGCTAGAGGCAAATAAGAGGACTAGCCCTCCAAAACAGAGGTTTGACCACTAAGGGGACAGGGATGCTGTTCTGCTGGGTTTGAGACCAGAGGCCCTATTGGTCACTCTGTCCTTTGTAGCCCAGACTTCCCCACTGTCCCGTGTCTAGTCCCCTAATTGCCTTTGCAATTTGCAGTGTGAGATGTGTATCCACGAGGGTCTCTCAGCGATTTTCACAGCCGTGGGCGTGGTCAGCAGGACTTCAAAAGGTCCTTCCCAGCGGGGACTCGTCCAGTTCTTCCTTTTAATCACCTTGATGAATACCCAGTCTCCAGGTTTGATTGGCTTTTCAGGATCCTGCAAAACAGAAGGAGAAATGTTTTGCCATATTTTGAATAACCTCATTCACAAAATGTGGTCCATTATCTGAATATATTACTTGTTGAATACCATGGTTTGCAATGATAGTTTCACATAGTGCTTTTGCCACTGTTAGAGCATCATTCTTTGCAGTGGGAATTATTTCCAGCCATTTGGAGAAAGCGTCAATTATTACTAAGCAATATTTGTGTGAGCCGCTCTGTGTTAGTTTAATGAAATCCATGTGGATTGTGTGGAATGGGTAAGCTGGTTGAGGAAATTGGCCTCGCTTGGGTCTCATATTCCCTTGTGGGTTGTGTTTGATACATGTTAGGCATGTTTTCCAAAAATGTTTTAAGTATGTTTCAAGGTTGTATGTTGTAAAGTGTTGCTGTATTATTGATACCATCCCCCCTGTGGAGACATGGCAAGGCCCATGGCTCACAAGCGCAGCAGCTTTAAACAGTGATTTGGGTAGGATGGGTTTATTACGAACTTCATAAAGTCCATTTTCGTTTAGAATGGCACCTTTTGTTTTCCATAATTGTTTTTCAGAAGAGGGAGCATTTGTTTGCATGTCTTTCAAAACAGTCTGATCAATAAGTTCCTGTTCTGTGGTCTGTGTATAAGTATTAGAGGAACCGAAACTGCCTTGTGCAGCTGCTTTTGCTAATTCATCTGCGAATCTGTTGCCACAGGAAATTGTGTCTTTTCCTGTGGTGTGTGCTTGACATTTACAATTGCAATAGCTTTTGGTAACATAACTGCGTCTAATAGTTTTATCAGTAATTGAGAATGGGTTATAGGTTTTCCTGTAGAGGTGACCATTCCTCTCCTTTCCCATTGTTTAGCAAAACAGTGCATGGTAGAAAATGCATATTGGCTATCTGTGTGAATGGTTACCACCTTGCCTTCTGCAAGTTGACATGCTGTTGTCAAAGCTACTATTTCTGCAGCCTGAGTGGAAAAATGTTGTGGTAAGGATTTGGCTTCTATAATCACATCAGGAAGTTGTACAATTGAATAGCCTGTTTCAGTAGAGCCTGTTTTAGTTTTAGAGCTTGATCCATCTACAAACCATTCCAGTCCTGTTTGTAGTGGGACATCTTTAAGATCAGGCCTGGGTAGTTGTAATCTTTCTGTAGCTTGTACACAGTTATGTGGTTCTCCGTCATCTGCAGTAGGTAGAAGCGTTGCTGGATTTAAAGTGTTGCAACGCTGTATGGTAATGTGAGGTTGTGAGATCAGTATTGCAGTGTAACTAAGATGTCTCGCTGGTGATAATAATCCTAATCTGCCTTGTAGAAGTAAAACATCTACTGCGTGGGGGACCAACAACGTGAGAGGGTGGAATAGCACTACATCAGCTGAGGCTTCGACAGCCAGTGCTGCACCAGCGATAGCTTGCACACAGTTGGGTAAGGCCTGTGCAACTTGGTCTAATTTTCTAGAGTAAAATGCAACAGGACGTTGCTTATCTCTATGTTTTTGCAGCAAAACTGAAGTCATAAAACCATTTTTGCAGTCCACCGTTTGAGTGAATATTTTGGAGTAATCTGGTAGTACTAAAACAGTGCTAGAATGGATGTCCTGTTTTATTGTGGTAAAAGCTTGTTCTGTTTTAGCTGACCAAGTTAAAGTATCCTTCATCTCCATCTGCTGGCCATGGATCATCTCAAGAAGAGGTTGTGTTTTTTCTGCATAATGAGGTATATATTGCCTGCAATAATTAGCTAGTCCCAGGAATTGCATCATTTGTTTCTTTGTCATGGGCTTAGGAGTGTTTAAAATTTCCTCTCTCCTTCCAGGTTGGACTTGTCTGCCTTCTCCTGACAGAGTGTGTCCTTAGTATTGAACCGATGATTTTACCCACTGGATTTTGTTTTTACTGACTTTATTTCCAGTGGAATGCAGGTGGTGCAGTAAGGAGAGAGAGTCATGTAAGCAGCTTTCATAGTCATCTGATGCAACCAGGACATCATCTACGTAAACAAGAATTTGTGTATTTTTAGAACATTCAAAACTGGCCAGGCAGTTGGTAATTGCTTCTGTAAAAATTGTAGGACTGTCTGCAAACCCTTGTGGCAATCTGCTGTATGTGTATTTTACATGTTTATAAGTGAAAGCAAACCAAATTGTGAATCTGGGTGCACTGGAATGCTAAAAAAGGCATTACTGAGGTCCACTATTGTGAATAACTTCCTAGTGGGACTCAAAGAGTTTAACAGAGGGTGTGGATCAGGCACATTAGGTGCTCTGGTCTGGACAGCTGAATTCACCATTCTCAAATCTTGAACCATACGCCAGCTTTTCCCATCAGCCTTTTTAACTGGCCAGATTGGGGTGTTACATCAATTCAATTCAATTAAAAAATTCTTTATTGATCCCAGAGGGAAATTAAGTGTTGGTATAGCTCATATAATTAATTCTTTAAGGAGTTGTTGTAGATGATGATGGCTGTGGGCAGGAAGGTTTTCCTGTAGCGGTCTGTATTGCAGCGAAACTGAAGAAGCCTCCGACTGAAGACGCTCTGTTGTTGTATGACTGTCTCATGAAGAGGATGCTCAGGGTTGTCCATAATTTTTTTGATTTTATGAAGAATCCTTCTTTGCATTATCATCTCCAGATTTTCTGCAGTTGTCCCAAGAACAGAACCAGCCTTCTTTATCAGGTTGTTTAGCCTTTTTAAATCCCTGGCTCTGATGCTGCTACCCCAACAGATGACGGCTGAAGAGATTACACTCTCCACAACAAACTTGTAGAAGATCTGCAGCATCTTGCTGCAAACCTTGAAGGACCTAAGCTTCCTCAAGAAGTACAGTCTGCTCTGTCCCTTCTTGTAGACAGCTTCACTGTTGCGCCTCCAGTCCAGTCTGTTGTCAAGGTGAACTCCGAGGTATTTATATTCTTCAACCACCTCAACTTCTTCTCCCATGATGGAAAGAGTGTTTGACTTAACCCTGTATCTTCTGAAATCTAAAATCATCTCCTTTGTTCTGTTCACATTCAAGGTGAGACGATTGTTTCCACACCATGTCACAAACCGGTCCACCAGCTCTCTGTATTCAGCTTCTTGTTCATCTCTGATACACCCGACAATTGCAGAGTCATCTGAGTATTTCTGCAGATGACAGGTCTCTGATTTGTACTGGAATTCTGAGGTGTACAGAGTGAAAAGGAATGGTGAGAGTACGGTCCCTTGTGGTGCTCCTGTGCTGCTGACCACCTGGTTTGACACACAATTCTTCAGTCTCACAAATTGTGGTCTGTTGGTCAGGTAGTCATTGATCCAGGCGATTGTTGAGGGCTCCACCTGTGTCTTCAGGAGTTTCTGACAAAGCAAATCAGGCTGAATTGTGTTAAATGCACTAGAGAAATCAAACAACATGATCCTCACAGAGCTGCCTGCTTTGTCCAGATGACAGTGGGTTGGTTGGAGTAGGTGGATGATGGCATCTTCAACTCCAACTCCACAGCGATAAGCAAACTGCAGTGGGTCCTGATACGTTCTTGTTTGCTTACTCAGGGGTGCCAACAGGAGTCTCTCCAGGACCTTCATGATGTGGGATGTCAGGGCAACAGGTCTATAGTCATTGATGACTGATGGGTGAGTTCTTTTGGGTACTGGAACAAGGCAGGATGTCTTCCACAACACTGGAACCTTCTCCTGAGTTAGGCTAAGGTTGAAGATGTGCTGCAGAATCCCACAGAGCTGCTCTGCACAGGCCTTCAGGACTCTGGGGCTGATACCATCTGGACCTGCAGCCTTGTTCCGGTTCAGTCTTGTGGAATTAGAAGAGTACATGGTGAATCAGGACATTTTCTTATGACACCTGTTGTTAGTAATTCCTGAATTATTGGTTGAATTCCTAACTCTGCTTCCACAGAGAGGGGATATTGTCTCACTCTGGGTGTAAAATGTGATTTAGCAGTTATTTGAACGGGAGCAATGGATGAGAGTAGGCCCACATCAGTGGGGCTTTTAGACCATAATTTGTCAGGGACTTCTTTGAGTTGTTTTTCTTCCTCTTCAGTCAATAAGATGGTTTCTGCTTCTGGTCATTCCAGTGGTGCAACTTGAGTGGTGCAGTGGAGTGGCATGATAAGGGGCAGTCTATATAAACCTGTGGATTCACTGTATTGCCAACGATCTTCTTTATTTTCTTGCAAAGTTGTAAAATCTGTGGCGTTATTTGCTTTTCGCACCATATCTCCCAAATCTTTCCAACGTGATGTACTGCTTTTTGTCAGGGATATATGCGGATCTGTAGGCAAATCGAAGAATGGTTTAAGGCTGGTAGACAGTGTTACTGAGGCAGCTGAAACAGATTTTCCATCAGTAATGATGTGTGAGGTGAACACTACAGCAGGTGAGAGTTGCATAAAATAGTCTTGGAACTTGGGATCAGGTTCAGGCCTCAGAGCCATAGTCACATGTAACTGTGATGTAGGCATGATTTGTTTGTCGGGTTCAGGAACTACCTGCAAAGCTGTGTCCATCATTGTTGTTGTATCTTTAAGGTTTTTTTTAGGTTCAACTCGTAAAAAATAGTACAGACCGAGTCCCTGTGGTCTATGAGTTGTATTTAGGTAAATGTCATCATTTCCTGTTCTCACAGCTCTCATGCCATCTCCCACTGGGATAATTGAGATTTTTAGGCCTGACATTAAGTCTCTGCCCAACAAATTGAGTGGACATTGTGGTGAAATGACTATTGAGATTTTAGAACTAAACCTAGTTTTTGGATCTGTTATTAACACTGGTTTAGATAAAAATGAGCGCATAGTAGTACCATCTGCTGATTTGACCAAAATGCTTTCTTTAGATTCTGGCAGATTAACGCCAGAGGAGATCACTGTTCTGCAAGCTCCAGTGTCACAAAGGAGCTCTACCATTTGTTCATTAATTTTAAGTGTTATGTAAGGCTTCTCTTTCAGAACATTAAGTAATTCCCAGGCGCCAGAGCAATCCACCACCTCATTAGAGGCGGTAAAAGTATCTAGTCATTGCTGTGTGAACCGCGAGTGGTCTGGGGCAGTTGGACCCTGTGTATGGATCTGACCTCGCCCTCTGCCCCCTCCTCGGCCTCTGCCTCTGCTACATTCATTTGAAATGTGGCCTACTTTCCCGCAGATCCAACACGTGGGGGCAGTGTGGCCACCTTGATGTCTCCATGAACCCTGGGGTGTGTGTTGATGTGTATTCCTTCGTGGTCTAAACCCCCTTCCTTTGTTGTGGTTGTCACTTTGATAATAAACTTCCCCCTCATCGTCTTCAAGCTGGGTGTGAAATACCTGTGTGTCGGAGTCTGGAGGTTTTGGTTTCTTCCCCTTTCTTTCCATGACACCTTCTGCAAAACGTGCATTGGCCATAAGGGTAGTAAGGTCGCATGTTTCCCATGTCAGAAGGTGATTTTTAATCCAAATAGTGATAGTGGGGTGGAAACTATGTAGCAGACCATTACACAAATGCCGCATATATGGGGTATCATCACCACCCTCTTTAGTAAGGCCACTATGGATATCATTTTCTTTTTGGTATCTGTATTTAAAATCATCTACAGTTTCCCCAGGCTTCTGTTTTATGGAGGCCATATGCCCATAATCTGGTTTCTTTTTAAACTGTGCACAAACTTTATCCGCAACTGCATCGAATTGTTGCTTTAGTGCTCCCTGGAAATCATTCTGAAATTGTAACACAACTCCGGCATCATCTCTTCCTGTGTAATTTCCTCCTACATGGTGCCAGTCTTTTCCCAACGATGCAGCCATAGCCTGTCCTAATTCATGACCGTTTAACCGGTAGGATTTGACCACATCAACCATATCCTCTGTCCATTTTCTGGATCCTCCTTATGGCTAGTGATTTGTTCTACAACCTCTTTAACGTCTTTAAGTGACCATGGTCTAAAAACATATCTCGGAGTGCCATCGGCAGATGGTACTTGAATCATAGGGGTAACATCTATTGAGTCCTCTGGTTCACTCTCATAAGACTTATCCTCAGATTTTTTTGGACCTGACTTCTTTGTAATTCAAAGTCTTTGTTTTATAAGAGATAAGATAAGATAAGAGATACTTTAATAATCCCCGTGGGGAAATTAAGTTTCGGTACAACCAATCCAAGATCATACAAACAATTACAAACATTAACACATTACAGGATTTGGAAGACCGCGGTAGCAGCCGGCTTTACCGGCGCCCCTTTTAGCAGATAGAAATGATTCACAATAGGAGGGGGGGTGAACAGGGAAAAAAAAAAGGCAACTCAGCCCAGCTCCCTACAGGGAGCCGAGCCGAGGTGCTGAAAAAACCACTGCAAAAACATATAAGCACATGTATCGGTCATAACATATGAGAACACAAATGGGACGGGGGGGAGGTTCGGGAACCCTCCGTACAGAGAAACCGGTCGCGGCCATCCAAAGCACGCGCCCATCATTTCGCTGTCTGAAGAGTGGGCAGGAGTCTTAGGGTACCACGAGCATGTTGAAATCCAGGACTGCGTGCATGTCTGTAGCTGTGGCGTGAGCGTGCGTGCATGTATGTGTGCATTAAACGGTCAATTCAATTCAATTTCAATTCAGTTTATTTATATAGCGCCAATTCACAACAGATGTCATCTCAAGGCACTTAACAAGAAGTCATTTCAATACATTTATACAAACATTCCAATCAGTTAAAAAGTTTCCTATTTAAGGAATCCCAGCAGATTGCGTCAGTCATTGGCGTGAGGTTGGGCCCCGTTGTTAAAGTTAGTCATTTATTCTTTAATTAATTAAAATAATTTTTTGGTCATTTATTTGAGATTTTTAATTGTAATCAAATTCTGCTAAAACTGGATCGTATAGTTTTTACTCTAAGTGTCTCTTTTGTGCAACTAGATTGAGCCGTTATATGGCTTTCTTAATCTAAGGATGTGTTGTGTAACCTATAATTCTGCACAGAACGTCTCTTGTAGTGCACGTCAAACCGTACGTTAACACCGTTAGGTTTCAGGTTGGACTGGCATACATAAAGATTATGTCCTGTGCCTATCTTACTCTACCCACCTGGGGTGCAGTATATCGTTTTGATTCTGCTGTTTGTGTTTTTACTCCCATACACTGGTGTGCTTTATTTCCCAGCGAGGTGGATTAGCTCGCAAACCTAACCCGTTACAACCGTTCCCCAGCAAGCTGGACCGGTTCGCAAACCTGGTCCGTTACACCCTTTTTTCGAGGTGGACAGGTTCGCAAACCTGTACCGTTACACCCTTTTGCTGTAGTAATTAACGCATTAATCACTTAAGGATCAACACCTGATATTTTATCAGAGAGGCTAAAGCGTCCTTTAGGCCCAAACAGCAGAATATACCCTGACTATCTTAGAATTGTTTTTTTTGTTGTTTTTTTTAAATGTGAAGGTGCACAAAAAAGACGTACTCACAATCTCCCCCCTATGCGAGTGATTCAAACCGAATCGATCGCACGGGAGCACGCGCAAGGGGTCCTCGTGGAAGTTATGCAGCCGGCCAGTGCAGCAATTCAGCGATCTGGACGTCAAGAACAGCCCTTCGACGGAGACCACCGGCGGGAGTGCTCCGTACGTCGAGTCACGGCACCAAGATGTAAGGTAAAAAATAGTGGTTGACCTAGAAAAAATCACACACAGGGGTCGGAGAGAATATGGAGTCAATAAGCTCTGCAGAGGTAGATGCGGATAATCAGTTCTGCAGAGGGAGACCAGGAAAATACTATAGGGAATGAGCCAACCGTGTCTGTCTGTTCTCAGCCTCCCAGTGTCCTAGACTCTGGTCTCAAAGAGCATCCCCTCTGCAGTCTCTCTTTATTTAGTCACACTTCATTAACATATTAAAAGAATAGGATGTCATGCAAAGGAGCATGTGACTGAAACCAAAATGACATTTAAAAAGTACATTAGAACTATTAATTAACGAAAGACACCCTAAGAAAATAATAATACAACATTATTATTTTACCTAACAGTAGAGCTTTATCAGACAATGCTGTAACAATTTTTAAAGAATCTGTTCCATTCTTACTTTCCTCAGTGTCTCAGGGTAACACAGTGGATGGCAGCAATTCTATCTCTAACCCTTCAGAAATTGATGATCTGGTTCACAGCGTTACGTCCTCATTGCGTTTGGCATTAGATAGTGTAGCCCCCTTAAAAAAGAAAGTGGCTATTCATAGGAGGCTGACTCCTTGGTTCAACGCAGAGTTGCGTACTTTAAAGCAGAATACTAGGAAGTTGGAGAGAAAATGGCGCTCTACACACCTAGAGGATTCCTATTTAACCTGGAATAATAGTCTACTGCTGTATAAAAAGACCCTTCGACAAGCTAGAACAGCATGTTTTTCATCATTAATAGAGGCGAATAAAAACAATCCTAGGTTTCTTTTTAGTACAGTTGCCAAACTTACACAGAGTCATAGCTCTGTTGAGCCAACTATTCCCCCAGCTCTTAGCAGTGATGATTTTATGGAATTCTTCATAAATAAAATTATTCTATAAAAATAAAATCATTGACATCCTCCCAAACATGATTACTTCTTCCTCAGTAAATGAGGCAGCATCGGAAATAACTGTAGAACCTCAGTTGTGCTTAGGCTGTCTTGATTCAGTCAAGCTTTTGGAATTATCAAAAATATTAGCCTCATCTAAACCTTCAACTTGTATGTTGGACCCAATTCCAACCAAATTATTTAAAGAAGTGTTTCATTTGGTTCCTGGCCCCATTTTGGATATGATGAATCTATCCTTAGTAAACGGATACGTACCACAGGAATTTAAAATAGCTGTAATTAAACCTTTACTCAAGAAACCTTCCCTTGATCAAGATGACTTAGTGAATTACAGACCTATATCTAACCTTCCTTTCTTGTCCAAAGTCCTTGAGAAAATTGTTTCTAATCAAGTCTTTAAACATTTAAACAGTAATGTGCTGTTTGAAGATTTTCAGTCAGGTTTTAGAGCTCATCATAGCACTGAAACAGCACTGGTGAAGGTTACTAATGATATTCTCATGGCCTCAGATAATGGACTTGTGTCTGTTCTGGTTTTGTTAGATTTCAGTGCTGCTTTTGACACAGTCGATCATAATATTCTCCTAGAAAGGCTTGAACATGTTGCAGGGATCAAAGGAACAGCACTAGGCTGGTTTAAATCCTATTTGTCTGATAGATTCCAGTTTGTTCATCTAAATGATAAATTTTCTTCACTCTCAAGGGTTACTTGTGGAGTTCCACAGGGTTCTGTGCTTGGACCAATTCTGTTCACCATATACATGCTCCCAATTGGTAGAATCATTAGACAGCATGGGATAAATTTCCACAGCTAGGCAGATGATACACAACTATATTTCTACATAAATCCTGATGAACCCAGTCAGTTAGGTAGATTACAGGCATGTCTGGAAGACATGACCCTAAACTTTTTGCTTTTAAATTCTGATAAAACAGAAGTTGCTGTCTTTGGACCAGAAGTTCTTAAACAGAAACTGATTAGTCAATCACTTCATCTGGATGGCATTAAATTGGCCCCCAGTAATAACGTAAAGAACCTCTGCGTTATTTTTGCCCGAGACATGACATTTAAATCCCATATTAAACAGGTTTCTAGGATTTATTTATTTCACCTCCGGAATATTGCTAAAATTAGAAACATGCTGTCCAGGAGTGATGCTGAGAAACTAGTCCATGCATTTGTTACCTCAAGGCTGGACTACTGTAATTCTTTACTATCAGGAAGTCCACAAAATGCCATTAAAAGCCTTCAGTTGATCCAAAATGCGGCAGCAAGAGATCTGATGAATATTAAAAAGAGAGATCACATTTCTCCTGTTTTAGCTTTCCTTCATTGGCTCCCTGTTAAATCCAGAATAGAATTTAAGATCCTTCTTCTTACATACAAAGCCCTTAATAATCAAACTCCATCATACATCAGAGATCTAATTGTTCCATATGTTCCTAACAGAGCCCTTCGCTCTCAGACTGCAGGTTTACTTGTAGTTCCTAGGATTTCTAAAAGTAGAATGGGAGGCAGATCGTTTAGTTATCAGGCTCCTCTCCTGTGGAACCAGCTCCCAGCTTTAGTCCGTGAGGCAGACACTCTGTTTACTTTTAAGGCCAGGCTTAAAACTTTCCTTTTTGATAAAGCTTATTGTTAGAGTGGCTTAGGTCATCCTGAGCTATCTCTGTAGTTATGCTGCTATAGGCTTAGACTGCTGGAGGACAGACTTACCAATTTTCTTCACTCTGCTACTTCCTTTTCTCCTACGACTCTCCAGTTGTATTACAGTACATTCTGTTATTTCGACTGTTAACTTTGTTTTCTCTCAGTGTTTTTCTCTCCATAGAAGATATACCTGGTCTGGTATCCTGCTTGGCTGCAATGCCCTGTTGGACGGGGGGTATCGACTGGGATGATCCTCCCAGTAACTGAACATCCACTGTGTCCTGTTATCAACTTTTTACTTTCTGTAACATAGAGAGTACTCTTATATCAGATCTTCTGTTCCTTCTGTGTTTCTGCTCTGTCTTCTCAAACCCCCAGAAGGTCGTGGCAGATGGCCGCTCCTACTGAGCCTGGTTCTGTTGGAGGTTTCTTCCTGTTAAAGGGGAGTTATTCTTCTCCACCGTCGCTACATGCTTGCTCAGTATGAGGGATTGCTGAAGGATTGCTGTGGTTGGAAAGCAACATCAACGGGGCCCAACCTCACGCCAATGACTGACGCAATCTGCTGGGATTCCTTAAATAGGAAACTTTTTAATTGATTGGAATGTTTGTATAAATGTATTGAAATGACTTCTTGTTAAGTGCCTTGAGATGACATCTGTTGTGAATTGGCGCTTTATAAATAAACTGAATTGAATTGAATTGAATATGAAGTCAGACGTCAAGTCCAGGTAGTAAAAACGCCATTAATTTATGATTCACAAGAAACCCAATTAAACCTGCAAGTTACAATTCTTTTCATAATCAATTACTATCAAATCCATCCCCCCCTTTTTTAAGGTATCGTCTTGCACATGCCTTAAAAATTCAAGAAACAAGGAAACAATAACTTCAACTGCTTCTCCAGTGTCAAGAAAAGAAACATAGTGGGGTTAAAGGTCATGCAAAAGACAGAACGTCAGAACCTGTCTTTCCTGCTGCTGCCACTGCTGAGGCAGCTTCAACCCCCAGATGATCATATCACAATAAGTTAGGTTCGCAATTAGGTTCTTATATTTGAATTACCTTGTTGTTGAAAGTGTGCTTATACAAATAAAATTGCCTTGCCTTGCAAAGACAAAATAATAATTTCACCACATAATTACCTAATGTTTTTAAGAATTTTAGTCCTACTTGCATTAGCTACAACAACACTTCATTTCCCTCTGGGATCAATAAAGTATTTTGAATTGAATTAGATGGCTTCTTCAGACCTTGCTTTTCTAGAATCTAATTGATTTTACAGTAAGGATTTTCTTTGGAGCCACCTTAGTTAGAAGTTCAATAAAAACAAATACCTCCTACTTTTTAGAAATATTGTTTTACTCAGGACACAGTTATTTACCTAATTAATATCTCTGTTGTTGTTATTTGCTCCTCTGTTTCTTAAAGTTTATTCTCTGTTAACTCCTTGAGAAAAAATAACACATTTATTCTAAATGCACAATTTTAAAACTTGTACAACTGTAAAACATCTCTAATTCAATTTATCTAACTCAGTTGCACATTCAGATTTGAGTATGATAAGTATGTCAAGTAACCTTTTTACCTGTACCTGATACTCTTGCTTAGGAAAGAAACTTTTCTTCATTGCAGTTTGTGTGTAGGACTTGAGTTATACTTTATACTTTATCTAAGGAATTATCTATTTGCCAACTTTTTACCTCTAGACTTTAGACTGCTTATATTTTAAAATTAGCCTCGTTACTCCTTCTCATTCAGTCTTTTATTAAAAGGAACACACAAAAAACCATCAAACATCAAAGAATGCTATGACTGAAAAGAATTTACTGCGGTTTGATAGTAGGTCTCACATTTATTATACAGACACCCTGTTTTTTATGCGATCTATAGCATATAATGCGCACAGGTGTTAACTGAATATTTTACACATTTGTTTTTTAGAACAGTGACCGAAATTCTCAATCTATTTTTAGTCATCATTTGTCTTAATGAAGTAAACAAAATTTTAAAAATAGAAACCAAGTAATTTTAAAACCCCACTGTGTGTGTGTGTGTGTGTGTAGGTTACACCTGTTGGCTTAAAGATTGCATTAAATGCATAATTTTAACATATACAGCTGAAACAGGTAGCCTAGTGTATCCCAAATGCGTTCTTATTATTCAACATTTTTATTAAACATTACAATCATCATGGCCTTAAGTAAAAGTTCTCTTTTTTTTCCTTTTTTTTTTTCTCGAGGTGTGGCTAAAGCTTTATTCTTTATCATTGAATGTTCTAATCCTAAATTTGTTTTATGCTTTCTATCTCCTTTGTGTGAATCTAAATTTACGTACAGTCTATGATCTAAATGCTTCTATTATCTGTCACTTTGCTGCCGGTACAGCAGAAGTTCCCCTTCTTGGGAAAATAAAATGATTATTCATGAAGTTAAGCATTGCCATATTTTAATTTGGAAAGCTCATGTTTGAAACAGAAAGTGGTGTTCCGCAAAAACAAACAGTTTGACTAACCCGGACTCGTTAACATCCAGGAAGTAACTGAAAATTCAAGACTAAACTTTTCATCAAAAACAAGTGTTTAAGTTCCTAACTTTAGACTTCCAGCCGCAGTCTAAGAGTGCTATTAATGCTTCATAAGTGTCGGGATCTATGATTGTTTACAACCAGAAAATCGCAGCACATCGGTCGTAAGAAAGAAGTTTGTGGCTCAATTAGCTGATTAGCAACAAGAGAATCACATTAAACCTGCAACGGACTTTATTTCAGATCATTTTTACCACATTGTAGTTAACAACTCGTTTCTGATTCGTTTTCTGTAAATTACTCACATGACTGAAATACTTTCATACTGCTACTCGCATCTGTATCAATATATATATGTCCGATTCTAACCGTGCGTTTTCCGTGTTATTTCTATTTACTACTGAGTAGGCTACGTATATCTATCAAAAGTATTAGTTAAATATTGCAACCATAGTTCATCTAGTTTATTGCTGAATTGCATATTTTCTCATTGGATCTTAAAAGAAAGTTTTCAAGCTAAGGTTCCCGGGCCTTTGTGCATGATTTCCCCCCGAGGCTTTTATTGATTAGTGCAAATCTAACAGCTGTAACTCACTGAGTACAGCACACCCATTTAATAGGGTGACCATATTCTGAGACTCCAAAAACAGGACACCCTCCCCAGCATGGGCGTGACTACCCCCGAATCAAATCTATAAATTAATATGGATTCAGGTCAGAAAATATTCAAATATTAGATTGATGAGGTAAATACAGTCAGATGTAATTTCCATCTCACATGAATTTGAAGGATTGCTTTGAAAAACCAGCATAATAAATCAAATAGACTAAAGAATGTTTATTAATATTTGCAGAAAAATATAATTATTAATGATTGTTGGAAATGTGTTCCAGCAAATATGTTTTTTTAAAATGATGTTGGAATTTGTTCTCCAGTAAATCACTGAGTCATGTTTAGTGTTTTACCTGGTGTTTGACAGAGAACTTCTTCTATATCTTATAACATGCAGGCTGGATGGTGCGACTTGAAAACTTTATTTTCTAGTTGATGCATTAGAAAAAGATAATTATTATATTATCACCATTATAAACTATATCAAGTTTTCAAGATAATATAGTTTATTTTAAACATTAAATCCGATTCATATGCACCAATCTAGATCATAATAATCAGACTCTGGCATCCATCATTCATTATGCTTTAAAATTCGGAATATTCTCCTTTTTATTTTATCTATTTTTACCCAAGATCACTTGATGTTAAGATTGCAGTTTTCTAGATCTGTTGCGTTCAGCGATGACAGTAGCATATTTATAATCCTGAGATCCCGAGCAATACACCGATACCAAATATGTCCAGATTGATTACTGGGGAAGGGATTAAATATTGATACAAAGTTGAACTGTTTTTACCGCGACGTCAAAGGATTGTCGGTGAAATCTTGAAAGCATTTAAGAACGGTATCTATTGCAATACATTCTTCTAAAATATTCTCACTTTCCATATGCATTGAAGCAGAACAACAACTTCTAAAGTTTAGAATGCCATTTACAGAATATGTATTTTCAAATGCATTAAAAAGACATTCAAATTGTCTTTTTTTTAATACATGTATTTTATTGAGTTTAACAATTCACAAAAATGCATACATAAATTTAACAAAGCATATAACATTAAAACTGTAAAAGTATCCACTCCCCCCCCACCCCAAAGGAAAAATTTAAAAAAGCACACAAAAACTGGATAACAACGGTAGTAATCATACACAGCTTAGCATCATCAAGTGTTCTCAGTTGAGAGCATATCACCTTCAGGAGCCTCTTCAATTTCACAGTTCTTTAAGAATGCAAGGAGGAGATTCCAGATGTCTTTAAATTTGGCTGATTTCTGTCTCATTGTGTATGTTAGTTTTTCAAGCACCAGGCATGTTGATAGTTCTTTCAGCCAGCGACCAACCGAAGGACTCTTGACGTCTTTCCAACAAAGAGAAATCAAGCATCTAGCTTGTACTAAACAGAAATCATTCATTTTCTTCTCTTTGCTGTTTAACATACAGTCCTTTGGGTACAGATTGAGAATACAAAGTATGGGACAACGGGGTACTGGGCTCAAGGTCATCTGAGAAATGTATTTTGTAACTTCATTTCAAAACTTTTGTTTCTCAGGACAGTCCCACAGACAATGAAATAAGGTGCCCTTTTCAACATTGCATTTAACACAGAGATCAGGAATATTTGATCCAATCCAACATTTAATCCAATTATATTGAATCAGTCTGAGATGGGTGTTTATCGTTAGAAGTTGAGCTTTCGAACAAGCCTCCTTCCTCCTCAGAAATAACTTTTTGCAGGTCATTTATCCATTTGGACTTCTTATACTCAGTAGAGTCTTTATGGCATTTCACCAACATGCTTTAGAGTAAGGATATCTGGCCTTTGCCAGAACAATTGTTTACTGCTAGATTTTCCAATATGGAAAGTGGGGGTTGTGCATAGGAGTGGCTTTGTGCGTGCACAAAGCTCCTCAACTGTAAATATTTAAATAAGTGTGTCTGGGGTATATCATATTTATTCCTAAATTCTTCAAATGATGCTAGGTTGCCTTCCTCATATAAATCCATAACTTTACGGATGCCCTTGGTTGCTCACATTTTAAAACCTTGGTCTTTCCTACCAGGAGGAAAGTTTTCATTCCCCCATATTGGTGAAAAGCCTGAGAACAAAGTAGCTTCACCCAGGAATGATTGGACATTGTACCAAGCATTAATTGTGTGTCTCACAAAGGGTTATCTGTAAACCGCTTCAAGTTTTTGATGGATGCAGAGTATAAATAAGTGTCAAGTCGTAGGCCTTTGGTGCAAGTATTCTCAATTTGTACCCATGGTAATTGAGGTTCAGATGAAAACCAATACATTGCAGCTTTAATTTGAGCAGCCCAGAAATACCATTGCAAGTTAGGTACTTGTAATCCTCCTCTCTCATATGGCAAGTAGAGAAGTGACAGTCTCAACCATGACCTTCTGATATTCCAAATAAATCTTGTAAATAGCTGCTTCATTCTTGAAAAGAACTGTGGTGGTGGGTGTAGAGGGATTGATTGAAATAGATACAAAAACCTAGGTAATATGTTCATCTTGTTGTAACTATTAATAATAATAAAAGGTTGTCTGGTTTTCTGAGCATCAATAATTATAACCAATAATTTAATATTGATATATAATTATTGATGACGTTCGAGTTTAACCTGTTTATTAAAGATATAAGGGCACCAATCTCATAAATGAGATACTTTTAATTAAACCAGACCGTCAGTCTCTCTGAAAAGGCGGAGTTCGTCCGCAGGGTTAAAACAAATTTCACAGCACACACTGAAATAGCATAGGAAACTTCTCGTTAATTAAGGGAATTTATTAATGAAATCGGTCAACCTTACAGATTACATTTCATTCATAATTTCCATCTATTCTAACGCTAGCAAAAATATAGAACAAAGTTAACGTCGAGGGAAGGGGGCGTGTGTGTGCGGCTGTGTGTGTGTGCGGCTGTGTGTGTGTGTGGGAAACAGCAAGTGAATGGGGGGGTTCAGATCACACCCTCAATGCGATCAATAATTCAAGCCTTATCAATTGGCGCGATCGGTTCACAAAGGAAGACAAAGGCAGACCGCGTGGCGATTCAACAAAGGCTAGTTTCATTAGCAATGTGGGCTCTGGCTCCATATCTGATCAATCTCTCTGGGCTCCTTTGATCAGCTCCATCACCTAGTGGGGGTGGGGGGCACTTGGTTTTGTCGTTTGGGACACTGTTGCTGATGTGGGGGTTTTGGGGTTGGAGGCGTCTGGGGGGGACCCCAGGGGGTGGGATCACTGGGCGGATGGGGTGCTGGACGTCGTGGCTGGCCTGGGGTTGGGCTTTGGGTGGTAACTCCTGATGGCTGCATGCGGATCCTTAGGGGGGTTGCACTGGCGGATATGGGTTACTGGCCTGGTGGCCGTGCTGCGCCTGGGTAGGGTCTGGGGTGGGCCTGGGGATTCGGGGCTCGGGGGCGCCGCACCCCCTAGCTGTGGTCCTGGCTGGGGGTCGGCCGGCGTGGGGTCTCTGTTGCCTGTGGGGGTTGGGGCCGGCCAGCGGCCGGCATGTGCAGCCGCCTCTCTCTTTTTCTCTGGGCCGATTGTCATCTGGTTGGGGTGCCTGGCTGCTGGTCGCGGCGGCTGGGTGGCATTTCTGGGCCGGATCAGTCCTTTTTCGCACTGGACTTGGCTCCTGGGTCTTGGTCTTTGTGCGGGGCGCTGGGGTCGGGCAACTCAACCTGGCTGTCTAGTGTCTTTTGTGTTTTGAGAGTAGAGCGAATGTCAGGGTGGGTTTAGTTCCCCTTCTGGGATGGGGCTGGGGGGACTGCCTTGGGGGCCGTGGGGCTTTGTGGTGCTGGGGCCGTGGGCCCCGGGTCGAATGTGCCATGGCCTCCCTCCCCTGGTGGATCCCGGTGAACAGCGTTGCCTATTGGGGTCAGTGGGGGAGCTGGCTCCCTGGGAAGACATTTTGTCTCCCAGTCCTTCCCTCCCCATCCCTGGACACCTCTGTCCACCCGCTTCATCACTTTACCACTCATATAGGGTCTTGGGGCATGGGCACATCACTGGGGTGCAAGGAGGGGCTTCCCTCCTCGCTATCCTGTGGTGTCTTGGGTCCCAATTTTAATATACAACTTAGACACTCCCACTTATAATATTCTCACACGACACATATGTAGGGACTTTGGGGTGGGCACACTTTTCGGCATCCAGAGGGGGAGCGGTTCAATCAGCTTCACCTCTGGTGCCGATGCCCACTGTTAAACCACATATAGACACTGAGGGCTCGGGGTGGTGGTTGAGGGATGTGTGGCTGCATTCCCCACATCCCACCCCTCTGTTTTAAATGCACATTATAACAACACGCATCAACACCATACTCGAGCGGGAGGATGGAGGCTAGGGGTCTTTTCACACCCCTGTTTTCTTTGGGCCATCAGGGGTTTGGGTCCGGAGGAAGAACAGGCGGTCTGGTCGGGGTCCTGGGCTGTCGGGCTGCTTTGCCACTGTGGGGCCCTTGGCGGTCTGCTTGTCTCCGTCCTAGAAGGTAGGGGGTCCATCTCCCGGGTCCGGGGGCTGGTGGCTCTACTGGGGCATCGGTACCTGGACCTGTGAGCATAAAGTGTGTATGTGGTGTGTGAGTGAGGGTACAGCGTAATTTTTTTGGGTGTCTTGGTGAGTCAGTGAGAATGTATGGGTTTAAGAGAACGTATGACTGTGTCTGTATGTCTTTGTTTACCTCTCAGGTTGGATCTTGGTCTGCCCCCTCGCCTGGCGCACCTCAGGCCTTACACTTAATGGGGGGCCTATTTCCCCTCCGTCACTCCCCGCCGGTGACTGGGGCCCCTGCCTGCCGGTGCATCGGTGGTCAATCCGGTTCGGACCTGATGCGTGCCTGGCCGGGCCTGGGGGGACCGGTGTGTCGGTCGGCCGATGCGCTGGGCCGATATCATCCTTTGGTTGGTTGGGGCACCTCTTTTAGAGGTGCCAGGTTTGGGATTGTTGGGTGCTGCCTGCTCGGTGGCTCGGCGGGATGCGGATCCGGCGTCTCTGCTCGTTTGATCACCTGTTCTGTGCGCACCGTGCGTGGCCGGTTCATTGGCGGGTTGGACCGGACCTGGCCCTCGTTGGATGCCTGGTCTCGGCGCCCTGCGTTGCGTGGGATCAAGACCCGGGAGCTGGTACAACTTGGTGTCCAGATGCTGGCTGAGCCCGGCCTGGGGATGTTGTCCGTCCCCGGTGGCTATCGGTGGGGCGCTGGGATGTTGGCGGTGGGGATTGGCCTAGGGTGGAGGCGCCCCTGGGCCTCGGCTCTCCCAGTCCATTGACCGGCCCACCCTGGCGCGGCCGGTTGCCGGCGGGGCCCGTGGGCTCGTCACTGCTGCCCCCCGGGCCCCTGCATAGAGTCGCTGGACGTTCCCCTGGGGTTCTCCTTTGCTCCACTCTTGGGGGATGCGGTCGGCCCCGCCCGGGTCCGGCTGGGGCTCTGGGGGTCCTTTGGACGTCTTTGCTCCGATCTCCTTCATGTCTACGATTCCTAGGAGACGGATTGATGCGTGCTCACACCAACTATCGAACACTCTTATGGAGAAACCTTATATGCACCAGCATGCTAACACACACACATAGATGTGGGGTCTCTGGTGTTTAAGGATAAATTCTTGGGCTGAGGTTATCATTACTAGAGCTTGATTAATCGGTACCATGAGTTTTTCTATGACATTGTTGTTGTATTTTTATATCTATTTTTGTGTGATGTGGTTGTGTAATTCTTAGTTCACAATGTTTGGTTTGTTTTGTCGATGTTCCTTTTTCGTGTTTTGTTTTGTTTTTCCCCCTCTCTCTGCCTTCCTGTGGGTATGGAGGCAGACTTCAATGTCTTCCTGTGTTTTCTTTGTTCCCCTTCCTCTCTTGTATTTTCAACTGACCCTCTCTCTTGACTTTTTGTTTCCTACCTCTCTTCTTCATCTTCCTTCTTTCTTCTCCTTAATTTTCCGTCTCCGTGTCCATAACATCAGGATAAAAAAAACCCAACAATTCATAATAAAGATTTTTCACACATATATCAAGTGGAGGACTATAGCAAAAGCTGTGCTGCTCCGCTTGTGAAAATAAATCGGTTGGGCTTTTACTTGGTACTCAGACACCAATTCTGAGCTCCACACTGCCAAACAGGACACGTTTAAAAAAAAAAGCAATGGTGGCTTGGACAAAGGAAACGAAGGCGACGGAGAAAGGGGAACAACGGAGGTCACGCGACCTGTCTTAACAGACACGCGATGACCGCAGCGGACAATAAAACAAGCCGGGAAATAATACAATATAATATACTGCTTCTGGTTGCAACCAAAGTCAAATAATAAAACACAAAAAGCATGCACATTACGGGTCGGTGTACAGCGACAGACGACCAAGAATAACAGTGGTTAACAAGTTGACAGACTTATTTTTAACCACAGAAAAATGTATATATATATATATATATATATATATATATATATCCTAGACCTAATTCTCCTCTAACCAGACCAAAAGATATAAACCAGGTGGGTCCTACTTGTACTTGGTGATGAAGCTCTCCACAGTCCACACCAAAAACGACTTGAAAGTGTCCAGTTTAAAAGGAACGGTCTGCGCAAAACCGAGGTTAGAAAAGCGGACGTCCGTCTTTAGGCGCTGAAGGACTCGGGCCAGTTTAAATAGAGCTCAGAGGCCAGCGGACTCCCTGGTTACCGGTACAGGGAAGTCTGTTTGCTCGGCCGATTCACTTCGAAGTTTAAAAGGGAAGTTCTTCCTGGTCCAGCATGTTTGAACGAAAAAAGGGAAAATGCTAGCAATGGATTAAAGCGTCTCCTTGCGGCACCGCTGGGGAACCAAAAGATGAAGATTTCAATATTCGCGCAGCCTTTGTCAACTCTGTAATGTCATCACTGGCCACAGACCAATGAGAATGGCTTGAGGGCAGTGCAACGGATACTGGGAGAGACAGTTCGTTCAGTGAAAGGATGCTGGGAGATGCAGTTCGTTCAGTAAAAGGCCATAGCCTCAACATCCCCCTTTTAGTTCCAAAGAATGCGCACTGTTCAGTCTTTGGAGCTAGAACCAGGTTCATTGTCCATTACGTCCAGGAATGCCGCTGTCCTTCAGCGGGCAAGGTGTAACAGTTCAGTCCATTACGTTCAAGAATGTTGCTGTCCTTCAGCGGGCAAGGTGTAACAGTTCAGTCCATTACGTCCAAGAATGTCGCTGTCCTTCAGCGGGAAGGTGTAACAATTCAGTCCATTAAATCCGAATCTGGTCCCAGCATTCCCCCCTTAGTTGTGAAGGATGGAAATGCAGTTTACAGTCTTTGCAGCTATACTGGGTCCACTGATCTGAATTGGGTCTGGGTAGAGGCTAACCTAGTCTGGGTAAAGGCTAACCTATTCTACTAAAATATATATAATTGTAAGAAACAACCAACAGAAAGTAAAATCACACCAAGAATTTTTTTTTCAAAAAGTAGTAATATAAGAAAAAAAACAAAAAAAACAAATCGACCCCCTTTCGACATCGTCATACTTCATGATTCACATCCAGGGGAGGACTGGCCATCTGGCATACCGGGCATCATCCCGGTGGGCCGTTAACCCCATGTGGGCCGGTCCGCTGTTTTTTTGTTTGTTTTTTTTCTCCTCTCTCTAGATTCCCTCCAGTTGGGCCGGCCAATTGGCTACAGAGGGCTGGCAGTGTGTTGCCAGCATAGACACATATTATTGGTCTATGTTTGTCATCGTCAAACAATCTTGGGCTGACAGCCTATGAGAGCCATGACAGTGCTGTCAATCACAACACAAACTAGGGTGGGCGGGACCTCATGACATGGGCCGGAGTGGTGGGACGGGATGCTGCTGAGCTGAAAATGGAGAAGGGTAAGAAACGCCCCGGTGGCGCTGAAAAAGTACGGCTCAAAAAGCTGAAATCTCTCAAGGTGGAAGCTGCTAAATGTTTAAAGTTGACAGACCTTTGTGGTGCCGGGGTCGCCACCCCAGCGCAGGTGCTGCTGCGCGAGGAGACGCGCAAGTGGAGACATCCATGGTAAGTAACGTTAGCATGGAGCTGTGACCTGAATAACTGAATACTTGTGACAACATATTAGCCCAGAGTTGAAGGGGTGACTGTTGGTAGTTGCGGTTGATTTTGTTAAATATGCCAAATTGTGATACTTTCGATTATTATTGTTCAGATGATATAGGTAAGCTAGCTTACAGCTACTATCGGCAGCGGTCTCTGGTTGCCATAGCAACAGTAAACATTAAGGGGAGACACTAACTGAATAGGGAAAAAAGTTAGCTTCAAGATACCTTCATGAAACTTGACAAACTTAATCCTAGTATTAAAACAAACATAATTTGTATTAAATGTTTTGATATACATTTTGTTTAGATATGCAAATTAGGTGTAATCTGGTTAAAAATGTGCTAATTTGCATATATTTGTAAACGTATAATCTCAAAATTGGTGAGAGACAGATTGAATTTTTCTTTAATTTTCTAATCATATATGTTATCAAAAACATTTTACAGAGGGAAATAGGTTTATTTCATTTCATTACTTCATAAATCAAAAAACAGTGTCAGTACCTCCAAAAAATTCATTTTCGCCCTGTTTTTTTTACACAAAATAGCAAAAAGAAATTAGAATGATGTACTGACAAATCGCTCTGTAATTTTCTTTCAGCTCATAACACAGAACAATGGTGGAAGGTTTGGTGTATATAGGTATAACTGATTTCAAGATTATTCGTTTTGAATTTTGGAAAGAACTAATTTTGAGAAAAACGCAATTAAAGATTTGCATTAGATAATTCAATGCACTGTGAAGTGCAAATGACCCTCGAATCCCTCATTTCGTGTTTGTGATTGGTCATTAATTTAAACAGGCATACCATTTTTGGACATTTTTATTTTTTATTTTTGGTGGCTTTTTGTTTAGACTGCTTCGCGTTAACAGGCAACCGGAAACAGTGAGACGGAAAATAAAACGCCAAATCTGCTGTCTCACCCGCACTAAAATTATAAAAATAGTCAATTTTAGAGTTGTAGTTTGTTTTATTCTGAAAGCCAACATGTTAAGGATGTTAAATATCCACAAATCTCAAAATTGACCAGGTCACGAAAAATCCATGTTTTTGCCTGTAGTGTCTTGCCTTAACATGAACTAATGTGTCAAGCCACATGTGCTTTATTTGTTGACTGCTATCAAGGAATATGATTCTCATTTGTACTGTAGTATGCATGAGAGGAGATGCTGCGAGATTTGTGGACTTTTATGTAGTGTGGTCTGGACAGAAAATGCCAGGGCTGAATTTTTGTCCCAGTCCACCCCTGTTCACATCACTGCTTTAAGTATGAGACGGGGTGAAGGCACAAATGTGTAGCTACCGTCAGGCACTGGGACCAGCTTGTGCTTTGGGACCAGGGGAAGCTATGAATCGCGGTGTGAGACATGTCATGGAGTCGATTCTTGATTGCAATTGTTTGACCTGCCTGTAGGCGGTGTAAGCCATCAACGCTGTGAAGACCCACCCAATTACAAGTGCAATTGCTGTGAATGCCAAGGTGTGTGTTTCTGTCCAATCAGCTTTCTTGGGAAAGCTAGGGAGTGGAGTCAAAGTCAAGGCTGTAGGGGTGAGGCTGAATTTAATCAATTTGGTCCCCTCCTTCAAAAGTTGTTTCTCAATTTCAGTATCAATCGTGACATTATATCCGTTAAATGCATCCATGATCTCGATCTCAGTGTCATGTCTGTCGAGGTTGAGATGATGGAGTATTGTGTCTCCTATGTGAACTACTGTACCTTGTGGGATGTTGAGTAACATAGTTTGGTTTAGCAACTTTACCTTGTTGACCGTGTCATGTTGATCATATGACATCAAAGCTTCTGGTACTGGTGTGCTCACTAGCCATCGGTTACCTGCACGTTCAACTTTGGTATCCATACCTGCATCTTTTAATGTCATCGTAGCTTGACAATTTTGTTGAGACCATAGAATTAATGAGTTACATCTCTAATGAACGGGTTACTTGGGCACACCCAGTGGAGATCTTTAGTTTTGGTGCATAGGTCTAGGTTTGGAGGGAGGTAAAGTTTGGGATCGTTGTCATGGTAGGCTAGTATGGATGGGGTTTTTAAATGTAGGTGGCGTCACCTTTCCAAAAAAACCAACATTTAGCACCGATTTAAGCCTATAAATGGGCTCATCTTTTCAAGGATCGGAAGGTTCAGCATGAATACAAGTTCAAAAATATCTGGGTTAACAAAAATGGGCACATTTAGTTCTAGAGGAACTAAATGTGTACGAGTTCGTCCTTCCACAGAACTTTCCATAGATAAACCAATTTCTCTAATAAGATCCTGCATTAATTCTCTTACCACCTGTGTGTACATTAAGTAAATTATTTTATCTTGTAAGATAAGAGAAAGCTTGCAGGGCATGCAGGGTGTTGTTAATTAGAGTAGAATGTAGATTGACAGGCACTTTTGGGTCCTGAAGGGTTTTAGGTTGTGCTTCTAACAGTTTCTGTTGAAGGAGTTTCTAAATCGCGTCTAAATAAATGTACCATCACTTAGTGAGGTAGTGTGCAGAAAAATCTGCTTCGCTAATGAAGTCTTGTGTTAAATGATACCAATGTGTCACTCATCACTTAACCACTTCCTAAGAGAGAAACTGCAAAACCTTAAAGGGTTATTTTAATGCACTTAGAATGTATTTACTACTGTAGCCTGAAGGGTGTTAATCTATGCGTCTGCAGATTACTATAAAACAAAACAAAAATTATGGATGTAATTAGATGTTAGCGCATGCTAGAGGTGAGTTTTGAAACATACACCTGTTCCATTAGTGCTATTTACTGGTCCCCCTTTTCCACTGGTGTGGAGACAGGCTCCGCCTCCAGGGAGGAGACCTTGAGGCAGTCATGACTGCTGGTCATTCAGTTTAGGAGGGGCTTCATCACCTCTGATGAAGCTGCATGTGACTGTCAGCAGGTGTTTGTTGACTCCTGCTGGATTCAGGTGCATCCAAGGTAATATGAGCCCCCTTCGCTGAAAGGAATCCCTGCTTAACTGAGATGGATGGGGCTGGCAGCAGGATAAGCATCCTTGGGTGCAGGTCTCGGTCATGTGAGCCTTTGAAAGCCAGGATGTCACCTGTTGGAAGATGTCACCTGATGTTTTGGGGCTTTTCTGGTCACATGGAATAAAGTCATGGGTGTGGGTTAAGATGACCCCCCTTTGGTCTGTTAGGTCAGCCCATGGAGGCGGACCCCGCTCGTTGTGGGCATAGACCAACAGACCTGTCTTCAGCCTAAGATCAGGAAGGCTGCAAGAAAAAGCTTGTAGCTCATGGGCTGCCCCTGGTGGTGGCAGCATCATGTCTGCTAGTGAACGGTTAATCATCAGCTTCTGGATGAGGTGAAAGTTGTTTTTCTCGACTGGGCTCCTGGTGACTACCATGAGAGACCATGTCCAATGGGCAACCCATGCTACGCAGTATAGAACCATACGATCAATCTCGTGCCTCTGGTAAGGCAGGGGCCGACACTTAGACTTTTTTCTGCTTCCCGTGCCTCTGGTAAGGCAGAGAATGACACTTAGAATATTTTCTCTTTACACAAGACACATCTTGTTAGAAGTTTTTCATTTTATTTCAACAAGTCAGTCAGTTTAATTTGTGGATTCCCTCTGTGCCTTTTTACTGCACATGCTCCACCAAGAGTCAGTCAAAGTGTTGTCTGATGTCCCTTGCTTGAGCTACATCCAGGTGGAAAACATAGAACCGGTCAGTTGTGCCAGGGCTGTGAAACATGAATTCAGACATTCGCTCGCGCTGTCTTACAGAGTTATGGTTCTTCACATGGGTTGCCACTGCGCTCCTGATGTCCATGCCACCTGTAAGTACTGATCAACGAGGTGGCCGACAGACTTCCAAAGGGAGCAAAGGACCTGGTTTGTTGGGGGACGGAGACCGGCCGGGATCTTCAACCATCGTTCCAGCCAGTCGAACTCTTCCGGCTTCAGGAAGATCTGCGCGGTTCCGTATGATACTTTTGTCTTGTGCTCATGCACGTTAATCAGGTAACCTTGCTCGGGGGACTTGCAGTTCTCCCTGGCCGCCGTGACCTCTTCCACAGTCATGTTTACAAGGACCCCCTTTCTGTGGCCATAAATGCACGAGAGATACGCAGCAAAGTAACCAAAGAAAAGGAAAGTTAAGCGGGGCGAGGGGTGTTTGGCGATTTCCTCCAGAAGCTCAGGGATCTTTCTGCTGGTACGCTCCCGACATCTGGTGAGGGTCTGCAGGGAAATTGCCCGCTCTGATTTCTTGGCCTTCAGCTCGATCTGGTAGGTGAGAAGGCCTCCACGGATCTCCTTAAGACAGTTCTGGATGGTACGGTGCACTAAAAAGATCTGTCTCTTGGAGAGCCTGCACTGGGCCGGCTGTGTGTCAATCATGTACCAAAGGAACTTTTGGAGTTGACCCAGATAGTAGTGGACTGTGGACAGCTTCCTTCCATTCCCGAGCAGGTGTGAAGCCCATCTGCAAACATGCAAAAAAAGAACCTGACATCCAAGCATTTTCACAGCAGCCACATAAGCTGAGCGAGGATTACCCATGGATTCGTTGAACATTGTCTAGGAAGAGCCAGTCGTATGTTTGCTGGGCTCCCTCTGCCATGTAGAAGAGGAACTCCTTCACCCTCGAAAGATGTGAGCATGAGTTTTTCAACTTCATTCGTGACGGGTTGAAACCTTTGATGTAAGCCTGGTAAGCTCCCAAGTATTTTGCTGTGAAAACAACCAGACAAGAAAAGCATCGTCACCTGAAGCACCATACCAAACCATACCATACCGTACGACACATCAAATCTCCAAATCACCTACTGATGGATTTAGGGAAACAGTTGCCCCTGGTCCCTGGGTCTGTGGGTCTGTCCTCGGACAGGTCCACTCTGGCTGCTGCTGTTGTTGTTGCTGTTCCTGCTGGAACCAACGCATAGGGGTCCAGTCTCTCCAGCACCACCACTGGGGAGAGGCCAACCCCGGCCGCTGCTCGCCCTGCACCCCGCGGTGGTGCCGGAGCTGAAGGGAGGGTCACTCCGACTGCTTCCTCCCCTGAAAGAGACACCGGACATGGAGAGAGGACAACCGCGGGCCCTGGATCTGACAGTGGTGCTAGAGCTGAGGAGAGCTCTTGTTCAAGACAGGGTTCAACCCCAATATCAAGCTGTTAGACAAGGGGAGGATTGGGGTTGCTTTCCCTGAGGCTCCGGAGCAGGGAGATGGTTCTTGATTTTTTCGCAGAAGTGATGTTGCGCTCCCTCTGCTCAATGGAAAGCTCCTGATGGCTGCATCGTATGTGGTAGTCAAAGCGGGAATTCTTGCACAAACACCCATTCACATTACACGGGTAGTCTCTTTTATTCACCCGGCCTGAGGAGAGGTTGAGCAAAAGTCTTCTTTCCTCCAGATTGTTAACGAAGTGTGATCTTTTCAGGTGCCTTGGCAATGCGGCGAAGCTGTTATTGCAAAGGGGACAGCACCGAGCCTTGCTTCCTGGGTTCATGGTTTCCTTGGAGGAGGGGGAAAAAGACAACATTTTTTCCACTTTTCCAACCACCTGTCACCCGGGTGGGGTTTGGCCCAAACCCCCTCTATCCCACCACCAGAACCGAACAGAAAGTCCACCAACCTGCCACGGACAAGGAAAGCCTGCCACCGACAAAAGACGTTCAACGGCAGACGCCGCTCTGCCTCAATTGGGGGAAAGGAACAGGTGGGCTTCGACCCAAGCCCCTTCGTTCCGAACCGCAGAACCGAAGACAAAAGAGACCGACCTGACACCGACAAGAAGCTGCAGCCATCTGACAAGGACAGCAAACGATAAACTCCCTTGATTGAGGCTTGATGTGGAGCAGCTGTGTGCCATTGTCAGCTGCTGCCACTGTCACAACCGGGAAGACGGGATAAAAGAGCAAAATTTCTAATAAGGCCCACTAACCATTCCGACGCTTGAATGTTCCCCAGATAAGATTAGTATTTACCTTTTTTCCCATTTATTTAAGACCTAAGTAGCCTAAGGACCAGTCATCTTTATTTTAATGTTACCCAGCAGAAATCTAAAGTTTTATTTTTTTTTGTTGTGTTCAAATTATAGCCTAAACAATGTTGTTTTACTGTTGCTGCTCACAGCAAAGTCTTATCTTTTATTCTCGCCATTTGTTATGTCAATAAGAGCGTGTTTACATTAGCCCCTTGCAAGCTGATAAAAAAAATTGTCCTTCAGAGCTGTGGCAAAGTCTAAGCAGTGTTACTGTAAAAGGTCCAATTTAATGTTCACAGTTCTATGATTTATTACTTTCTTAAAACATAAACCCCAAAATACAAGAAAAAAATCAACCCCAGTTGTCCCAGAAAGAAAGAAAAAATCTGTCTTTACTGTCAGTCAGCTTAGTCAAAATTTAAGTCAGTCAGGGTATAATTCACAACCTACTCTAAATGTCCCAATCAGCTTTATTTGTTCTAGTCGTAAAGTGGGAACTCAGTTTCTAAGTTAAAGCACACAAGCTGCATTAGCTAAGGAAACTTGTACTTAGTGTAATAACAATTCCATCAAATAACTTTCAACCAAAATGAAATAAAATGTGGACTCTACTGACAGAGAGCATTAGGAGAGAAAAGAAAAAAAACTCTTGACCGTTTACCAGATAAATCCCAGAAGACAAATGATCAGTTCACTATCTTGCCCCAAAAAAATAGATGTGCAACACATTCTTTAGGCTCTGATTAGACTAAACTCACCGGATGACGAATCATCACCTGTTCAGAGCCGTAGCAGTTTCGTTGTCTGCTCTTCCCCGTCCGTCTAAAACAAACAAATTAAGTTTAGTTGGACATCAACTTTCCCTTACAAATTATAACACAATAACAAAACAAATTAGATCAACATAAAAAATAGAAAGAATCAGAAATTATGGCCTGCTTCCATCGAGACCCCTTTCGCTCTAAGGGTCCTCTGGCAGGAACAAAAACAAAAACAAAACAAGATTTACTTTCCTAAGGGAGCATGTGTGTGTGTCATAAGCAGGTGTCACAGAAATAAAATACAGCTACATCAGTCAGCAAGCATTTCTTAATTGCATTTGAGCTGTGTGTATTTTGTCCTGCGCCCACATTGGGCGCCAAGTGTTATGGTAAAAAATGTATCTCAGGGTTTCCATAATAAAGAAGACTTGAGTCCCAGAAGGCGTTTAAGTATTTAATTCAAACATGTCTGGCCAGAGCATGGAGGGGACAGAGTTACTCGTGCATCACGCTAACCAACCTTTCTAACTAACCGCTTAAATAGTATTCAGCAATCATTGTTTATCTCTGTAGATGCCTTCTCCAACCTTCACGCCCCGCCTACTGTTTCATGCGAATCTGATACCAATGCATAAAGCAGCTCATCCGAAGGCCAGACTGTTATCTTACTGCCCCGGCGTCTGTCTCTCTGGTGACCTGACACATATATCTTTATCATAACATTAAGCTGGAACAATAAGCTTGCCCCTAACCTTGTCCTCTGCCTTAGATACATTCACTAAACAGAGAATATACAATTAATTCCTAATTACATAACAATTTTCCACCACACTTTTATGGTAGAATTGGGAGACTTGCAACTTGCTGCTTTAATTGGTTTCCTTGTTTAATTTAAATTCCTGCAATTTCCGCCCTACATTTTTTTTAAACGCATACCCAAAATTAACTTAAAGCTGTTCTTGAACCATTTTGAGTAGAGACATGGCTGGGATCTCTTTGGAAAGCAAACACTCTAAAATTTATCCCAGAACTGTGTTAATATCTCTGAGTGCTATTGTTACCAAGCAATATTAATTTTAATACCCCAAAAAATTATTTTATTTGTGTCCGAATATTTATTTTATATAGATACATGCTGTAAAAATGGCTTTAAAAAAGAGGTGGTGACCTAAAACACACTGTGGGTCTAAAGTCTGAAGTATTTCCTACATCCACAGCAAATTCGACAGCAATAAACCAAAAAATGAATATTCTGCACACATTTTTATAACTACAGGTCAAAGGTGGTCAAAAGTGTGCCATATGCGCCATCTCCTGGGTAAATGCCGTAGTCCTCACTGAATTAAAAATATCATCAGAATCATAACTTCATCTTACCATATAAAGCTCCACGGCTTCCTTCAATGTTGTATTTTGATCATGAAGGGTGTTTCGACACGGTGCTGAAACAAAATGTTACTGGTACGCACTGTGCGTAATCTCTTCATGAATAAGACATTTTACGCACGTCATATACAATGGCTGCGAACAAGTCCGCCCGGTCATGTTATATATCTGCGTTTACAGCGTTACATTGGCTATTCGATGCGTCAATCATCAGAATTCTGGACCGCAATTGGTTCGAGTTACTTACCATAACATGACTTTCCATCCATGTGCCACTGGTTGGAGATGTACCCTAAGTAAGGAAAACACTGTATGAATTTTGTTTTTGTTTTTTGTTTTTTTCCTTCTGGGCATACTCAGTGACCTTTGTAGGCGGAAGTGGAAGCGAATGAATCGGAAACAAAGTCATAAAGACTACAAAAATGGCCAGACATTTCGGGAGCGCATTTTCATTGTTTGTTTTACATTTTTTATTGGTTTTGCTGTTGTCCTGGTCTAATAACTTTATCGGAGGACTTTAATCGGACCCTTATTGATGTAAAAAGACAATTTTGTTCGAAATGGATCGGTTTTGTCACGTTTATTGGACTACAAAGTGGTGAGTTCCATATTTTTATACCTCCATCAGGAGATCCATCAGGAGAACTCAAAAGAGCTCACTGTGTCTTCTGTTATGATTGTATCCTTAACCGCCAGGCATAATTGGAATCACAAGACTCTTAGCTTTCCAATGATATAAAACATGTATAGGTTCATAAAAGTTAGAAGTCAGAAAATTGGTGGATTTAAACTAGGAAATGCGCTGGGCCCGCCTGCGGGCCCTCGGAATTTCAACGGGTTACCATAACTCCACCAGGTGGGGTTTTGTCAAATAATGGCTTTATAATAGCAAGGAATTAAACTCAACACCTCTGACTTTAATTCAATTTCAGTTCAGGTTAATTGTATGGCGCAAATTCTCAGCACATATCATCTTTCGGCATGCCATACTCCAAGTCTTGATTCTACTTAATCGCCTATAATCAACCAATGAATCTTTTGTGAATTAGCTCACCTATGTTTGAACATTCATGAACGTTTAATTAACTCAGTTCCTAAGGGTCACATAGGGAGGATCTCAGGGGAGAGCCTTCTGAGGGGTGACCCATCCCCCTTCTGGGGGGAGGACTGATTGGTGGCCATGGGTCACTGGATGCTCAAGGGAAGTGTACACGTTTCAACACCTAGCATGGATGCAAATCCCTCTGAAGGGTCCTGGAAGATGCTACATAATTTCTCCTGTGTTCTGTGTTGTTTTTTAAGAGCATCCTGACAGATGGCAACTGTTGAAGGCTGTGACCAGGGCGAGGGGCTGTTGGGACAGTGTTCCCCCACCAAAATAATGGCATATAACGATGCCATGGGTTTTTTCTGTCTCAATTAACAGAAGTCTCAGAAAAGCCATCTGCAGGAATAAAATGTTTTTTACTTTGAGGTAATTCCATGGCCAAACATGTCTCATGTCTGATTGTAAAAAATATTATCTGCACATTGTCTTTTCTTTGATGGACCTACCGAACCATTTTAGGAAAATTGTGATTTTAGAATATTCTATTATGTTTATGGTATTAATTCAATCAATAAAAGCATGTGATGTTACTGGATTAACTCTATGCAATTAGGATTTTATTTCTTCTTCTGTGTCTCAGTGAATGCATCTAGGGCAGGAGGTCAAGTTAGAGAAAACAAGCTTATTGTTCCAGCATAATGTTCCTGTTAAAGATGTGTCAGATCACTGGTATAACAGACATCAGAGCAGCATGATAGCCTTGAGGGACTACTTCATGCTTTACTATCAGACTGGCATGAACCAGCTCTTCAGGAGCTAAACAAGAAGATTGAGGAAGACGTGCTGGAGAGACAAACAGTGATAGGTAAATACTATTTAAGGTGTCAGTAAGAAAGGGTGGGTAGGGAATGCATGAGTAAGCTCTGTACCCTCCATGTTCTGGCCAGAAATTTTGAACTATGCGCCTTAAATGCTTAAGAACTCAGTTTCATTTTGTTTTTAGAAGATTGATATATTTTCAGCCATATCACCTCCTTTTTAAAAGCTATAAAGCTACGCAGACATGTCAATAAGCGGATGATGGGTTGTTCTTGGGATCCATCCAACCCACTTGGTTTAATCAGAGGGGAAGTATGGCATGAAGGGGAAGAAATCACATTTCAATTTTTGGATGGACAATAAATAATATAAGTTCATTTCATGATAGTAGCAATAGCTTTGTTCTCTATTAGTCCATATTCTACATGTATACAGCTTTTTCAATGTACAACCAACAACATCAACAATGGTATTAGGTGCAATCTGCCATTGATACACCTTTATGATCACATCTAACATTTCTTTGCACCCTTCTCTAATTATCACTATGGTCCATCAAAGTAACTTAAAAAAGTTTAAGCTCAGAATAAAGATCCAAACTATTAAAGATTTACATTCAGTAATAATCCAAAATCAAACATGTTCTGAAATCTCATGGCTACTTTTATTAGCAATAACTGCTTAGTGCATGTGTGGACAGTTGTGAAGGTTCTCCAACATCTCTATAACCTTTTCACAATAAAGACAGAAAACACATCTAAAAATAAAATGTGATCTAGTCACATGATGTGGAAGCTATTAAAAATTCACAAATTTTCCATCAAAGTAATAATATAAAATATAAAAATTTCCTCTGTACCGGCATTAGAGCAACCAGGGCTCCGCTACATCCCCTGTTTGGAGTGGTTTTTCATCCTGCAGCTATTATCCATCTGTGGGCTCTGTTAACAACATACACAGTATGTGTTAACATACACAGTATGTGTATGTTAACACATACTGTGTATGTTAACAACATACACAGTATGTGTTAACATACACAGTATGTGTTAACCCCAGAATCTCCAACTATGAAGGCATGCATTTGATAACTCAGATGTCCCAGCTTTCCAGTCACACTTAAACATATGGAATAGAATAAAACGTTCCTTTATTGTCCCACATTGAGGAAATTCAGACGTAACTGCATCAAAGTGACAGATTCAGGCAAAGATAAAAATATTTAAAAAGCACAATTAATACTATACTCTACAGTAAGGGTAAGATAAAAACAAAAATAATGTGCCTTTAAAGGGGCCCTGCCACACTTATTTCATTATTTTTGTGGTAATTTCTGAAGTTTGCCATGGACTCTGTAAAATTTCTTGTGGAGAAAATGCCTTGGTTACCTTGTTTCAAGCCATTCTAGCTTCTAGCTTTAAAGCCTGAAGGAAGACTCAGCTCAATTTGCACCAGTTCTCATTAATATTCAATGAGCTAAGCTGCTGGACTCCGATTAGCTAATCGCTAGGATATGAGAGCATGGCTATTCCTTCACCCAGCGCAACAAGTAGGCTAGAGGAACTTTGTTTACTATCTTCTGAAATTGCGGCAGAAATGGCTTCTTCAGGTATAGGCGAGTGGGCCCTTTGAACAATTTGTGCCCAGGGGCCTCTGCTAACATAATCTGGCCCTTTTTGCATCGGTTTCCTCCATAACATGACAGCTTGGCAACAGCTGTTCACAACGAGTGCTAGCATTGTCCAAATTAAAATAAAACCTGCTAGGCTAGCGAGTGCATTAAACCTGTATAACATAGCATTTTCTTGAGTTGACAATAGAGTTTTACTTACGGGCTGTGCACTGGCCGTAGACTTATACTGGTACTGCTCCAGGCTTCAACCGCAACCGTGTCGCGAACAGTCACGAACGGTCGCGAAGCCTTTACTGTACTCCCCAAAGTTGACTAAGTCTCCCTCTTCAAAATGTGTTGATAACACAGATAACTAAATTCGTATGATCCTGTTGTGGCATTGTTCCAAAAATGAACTGAAGGCATTTCATCCTCAACTCTGGGTTCTTGGTCAACATGTGCATTGTTAAACTTCTGTTCTTGCACAGGGCACAAGCCCGTTGACGTTCAGCCATCTTTGCTGTATGGAAAAACTCACTGAGCTACATGAATTCTGTGGGCGCGTCTCAAGTGGGAGAGCTCATGAATAGTAATCAGTAACAAATCACTTCCACGTCAAACTGACAAGCTTTTCAAATTGGCCTAATTTCTCGGCTTATTTCGTTTTATTGGCTGGAGCTGACAGAGGATGTAGCAGTTCATTTTCACATTCACGACATAACACAAACACATATGGACCTAACACATTAAAAAAAATACAAGTAAAAACGGTTTTGTTCGGCAGGGCACCTTTAAGAAAAATAGCATACTCAGATTTAGGAAATGAGCAACTTAGCAGGATAATTTAAAAATATTCATAAAATGTGCATGTTTATTTGTGCATTAAAAAAACTGGCTATTTACAAAAGATGAAAAATAAAAACTGTGCAAACAGCAGAGATGTTTTTTATAAGACAAAATCAGACATGAGCTATGCAAAATCTGGAAATAGAACCAATTTGTTCCTACTTTCTAGCGTTTTCCATGACATCATCACTTGACCTTGCAGGTATACTTCATTGTTTTCATCCTTTTCGGAATCAAAAACACTGCCTTGTACTGACTAAACATTATGCACTGATTAGACCAGTAACTCTTATGACTAGAGAGATGACTCTGTGAATCTATGGTGTCTGATTCCATAATAGACATATCTGGACTGTAGGCAGGCCAAGGAAGCACATTTGGCCTCTGACGCCATGTTTTTAGATGCTATGTAACATTAAATCCAGATTAAAAAAGTAAGACTTTACAACAAATCAAGCAAAATGGTTAATTTCAGTCTTATTTGGAAATATAAACAGACATAGAAATAAACAAGACTCTATTGAGTTCACCACATCCCAAATGTGCTCTATTTGATTCTGATCTGATGGCTGTGGAGGCCATTGACTGACAGAAGTGGTGCTGACTGAAGGGGACCATCCGGCCCTTTGACTGCCACCAGCAGGCAAGGTGTACTGACCAAGGACACTTTGTTCGTACCGACAGATAAGATAAGATAAGATAAGAAAAGATAAGGCGATACCTTAAAAAGGTGGTTCATACTGGAAAACCCTCCAATGTGGCTGAACTACAAGTCAATTTAAATGAGTTTATTTATATAGCGCCAATTCACAACACATAACCTAAAGGCACTTTGCAAGAACTACAACAATTCTGCAAAGATGAGAGGGCCAACTTTCCACCACAGCTGGAAAAGACTCACTGCAAGATATCGCAAACACTTTTTTGCAGTTGTTGCTGCTAAGGGTGGAGCAACCAGGTGTAGCAGGTGTAGCTGATTTTCATTAATGTGAGCTGATTCAATGATAGCCTTTAGGATAATGTAGCCTGGTACGTAACCTTCTGCTACATTACCTATTATTTGGAGTGGGTTATACCGCCCTGAATGCCCAAATGTAAATTTTTTTTATAGGTAAGCATTTAATGAGCTGACGTGATTCCTTCTCTGCTGGTCTGATGTGCTTCTCCTTGCGATTGACTGCATAATTCTAGAATTGCGCTGCTCTGGGTGGCTGCATGTTGGAGTGGCTCTGTTGGCTACATATTAAGTTTTGTTTTTTTGTACATTGGTTCCTCTTTTTTCTTGAGGAAGATTGCATTTTTTTTACCTGTATACTTTCTAGTTTTTGGTGCTGTGAAGCTGGAAGGATTTTTGCTGTAAATTTTTAACTTTTTGACAACTTGTTATGATGCGTAACCATGGCAACAATGTGGTTTACAGCCGGGAGCAGCTGATTAACATCGCAAAAGCTGAAATAATACCTCAACTGAAGCCACAAATCCCTGATGAGTTGATAAGGAGGAGACGTGGATGCAGAGCAGGAGCAAAAAGGAGACAGAGAAAGAGGAAGTTCAAGCCATCTCTTCCAATCGATCATAATGGGCAACGTAAGATCACTGGCTAACAAGATGGATGAACTCCAAGCCCTTACAAGAACTCAGCCAGAGTACCGGGAATGCAGTGTTATGTGTCTTACGGAGACGTGGCTGCTGGATCATATCCCCGACTCCAACGTCTCTCTGCCAGGCGTCCTGACTGTACGAGCAGACAGAGATCTGAAAACGAGCAGGAAAAGAAAGGGAGGTGGAGTAGCAGTGCTTGTCAACAACAGATGGTGTCATCCAGGAAATGTTACTGTGAAGTGTCGTCTCTGCAGCCCAGATGTCGAACTCTTGGCAGTAAGTTTTTGGCCATATTATTTGCCAAGAGAGTTCACCAGTGTAATTTTGGAAGTTGTTTACATTCCACCTCCAGCCGTTGCCAACAATGCATGTGATGTCATCAGTTCCGTTTTTGCGAAGCTACAGACACAGCACCCCAATGCATTTGTGGCAATATCTGGTGATTCTAATCATGCCTCACTCTCTACTACACTTCCAACATTTCAACAGTTTGTCAGCTGCTCCACAAGAGAAAACAAACCTTGGATTTGTTTTATGCAAATGTAAAGGATGCATACATGTCCAAACCAAGACCTCCTCTGGGACAATCAGATCACAATCTTGTTTTTCTCTGTTCAGAATATAAACCACTTGTTCAGAGGCAACCTGTTACAAAGAAAACTGTGATAAAATGGTCACAGGAAACTGAAGAAGCCCTGCAGGGTTGTTTTGCAACCACAGACTGGATGACTCTTTGCCAAGCACATGGAGAGGACATCAATGCCATGACTGAGTGTGTGACTGACTATATAAACTTCTGTGTGGACAACATCATCCCCACCAGAACAGTGAGATGCTTCCCTAATAACAAACCCTGGATCACAAGTGACCTGAAGGAACTGCTAAATAAGAAAAAAAGAGCCTTCAGGGAGGGAGGCAGGGAATTACTGAGGAGTATACAGAAGCAACTTAAGGTCAAGATCAGAGACACCAAGGAGGCATACAGGAAGAAGCTGGAGAACAAACTACAGAGGAACAATATCAGAGATGTCTGGTCAGGAATGAGAAAGATCACAGGCTTTAAGGACAGGAAGGATTGGATAGATGGAATTCTGGACAGAGCCAATGAACTGAACACATTCTTCAACAGGTTCAGTTCAGGAACTATCTCAGCATCCCCCTCTCCTGTTCCCATTCAAACAGACATCTCACTCTCCTCTGATCAACAGCTTTCCTGTTACACCTCGGATGTTTTATCCTTCACCTCAGCCATGGATTCTTCTGATTCCACAAGTTTGACTTCAACCAAGTCAGGAAATGCTGCTACCCCCATTGCCTCCCCCTCTCACTTCTCTGTCTCCAAAAGTCAGGGGAAGAGGCAGCTGGAGAAACTGAACCGGAACAAGGCTGCAGGTCCAGATGGTGTCAGCCCCAGAGTCCTGAAGGCCTGTGCAGAGCAGCTCTGTGGGATTCTGCAGCACCTCTTCAACCTTAGCCTAACTCAGGAGAAGGTTCCAGTGTTGTGGAAGACATCCTGCCTGGTTCCAGTACCAAAAAGAACTCACCCATCAGTCATCAATGACTATAGACCCATTGCCCTGACATCCCACATCATGAAGGTCCTGGAGAGACTCCTGTTGGCCCCCCTGAATAAGCAAACAAGAACGTATCAGGACCCACTGCAGTTTGCTTATCGCTGTGGAGTTGGAGTTGAAGATGCCATCATCCACCTACTTCAACCAACCCACTGTTATTTGGACAAAGCAGGCAGCACTGTGAGGATTATGTTCTTTGATTTCTCCAGTGCATTTAAGACAATACAGCCTAATTTACTTTGTCAGCAACTCCTGAAGTCACAGGTGGAGCCCTCAACAATCGCCTGGATCAATGACTACCTGACCAACAGACCACAATTTGTGAGACTGGAGAATTGTGTGTCAAATCAAGTGGTCAGCAGCACAGGAGCACCACAGGGGACCGTACTCTCACCATTCCTTTTCACTCTGTACACCTCAGACGTCCAGTACAAATCAGAGACTTGTCATCTGCAGAAATACTCAGATGACTCTGCAATTGTCGGGTGTATCAGAGATGGACAAGAAGCTGAATACAGAGAGCTGGTGGACCGCTTTGTGACATGGTGTGGAATCAATCGTCTCACCTTGAATGTGAACAAAACAAAGGAGATGATTGTAGATTTCAGAAGAAAAAGGGATAAGTCAAACACTGTTTCCATCATGGGAGAAGAAGTGGAGGTGGTTGAGGGGTATAAATACCTCCGAGTTCACCTTGACAACAGACTGGACTGGAGACTGAACAGTGAAGCTGTCTACAAGAAGGGACAGATCAGACTGGACTTCTGGAGGAAGCTTAGGTCCTTCAAGGTTTACAGCAAGATGCTGCAGATCTTCTACAAGTCTGTTGTGGAGAGTGTAATCTCTTCAGCCGTCATCTGTTGGGGTAGCAGCATCAGAGCCAGGGACTTAAAAAGGCTAAACAACCTGATAAAGAAGGTTGGTTCTGTTCTTGGGACAACTGTGGAAAATCTGGAGATGATAATGCAAAGAAGGATTCTTCATAAAATCAAAAAAATTATGGACAACCCTGAGCATCCTCTTTATGAGACAGTCATACAACAACAGAGCGTCTTCAGTCGGAGGCTTCTTCAGTTTCGCTGCAATACAGACCGCTACAGGAAATCCTTCCTGCCCACAGCCATCATAATCTACAACAACTCCTTAAAGAATTAATTAATTATATGAGCTATACCAACACTTAATTTCCCTCTGGGATCAATAAAGTATTTTTGAATTTGAATTGAATAAAGCCTCGTGGGATGCATTGCTGCTTTCTCACTCTTGACGTATTGAAAGAACGTCTCCTGCCAGCGACATAGCTGTAACGTACCATATTAAAATGAAAAAAATATATGTCACCACCCCTGACGTCACCTTCCCTGATGTCGCCTTCCCTGTTGTCACCTCACCTTCTTTTGTATTGTTTTAGCGGTTGGCAAACAAAAATTTGGTGCATTACTGCCACCAAGTGGCTTGGAGTGTGGACCGGAATGACCGTCGCCTCACCTTACATCGCCTTATGCTCTATTGTTTTTCATTTGCTTCTGGTCTGATGATAAGATAAGAATGATAAGATCACGAAACGTTTAAAAGTAGATAAACATGTAATTTATTGCCACTATTTTGTCACATTGTTTGTTGTGCCCTTTATCACTATCCCTTTGATTATAGTGAAAGTTACCACTTTAATACTGCTTTAATTTTTGTTTAACCTTCTATTGTTTTAATTTTTATCTTACATGTGTGTGTATCAAATCCTTTCAACGGCTATTATGATCTGTTACTGAAATACATTTTGAAAACACACCTTTTCCCACCTGACTCTTTCAAATCTTTTAAGATTATACAGCTCAATATTTTTATTAAACCAGAAACACTTAAATCATCAAGGTATCAAATAGTAAGAAAACATTAAATACAGATTACTTTAGCAATAAAAGATATGACTTGCAAAGGATTTATACATTCGTGTTAGGCCTCGGCCTTTATATGGAATAATTGGGTAAAGAGGTTTTTTCTTGTTTGTTTGTTTTTTGGTTGGTTTCTGTAATAGAAAACTATTATTGGAGGGTAAAAAATGTTTCCCACTTGTATAATAGGATATAATGTGTCCTCTGTTTTAGTTTAATTTGTTTGAGCATCATTCCAGTCCACATACCAAGCCAGTTGGTGGCAGTAATGCACCAAATTTTTGTTTGCCAACTGCTATAAAACTATAAAGAAGAAAACTATTATCCAGGAGTTGGTGGGAGGTGACGTTAGACACACGTTAGTGAACTTCTCAAACGTAGCATAACATGAGAGTCTCCTTAGGCAGGTAATCCGTGGCACTTTTTACACTCCATAGTATGTCCACCCATGTGTCGGTGACACATTTTGAGAACCTCCCCTTTTTAGGACAGTGGATTTTAAACTGAAATTTAATAAACTGGTTTATATTTATTATTACCTCATTAGTACTACTTACCTGTGGGCCTGATGCTGGAAATTAATTCCTTGGGCCAAACTGTCCAAGGTGGCATTGTACTTTTTACATAGTAATATCCCATTCTGCTACACAGGCATTAGGTTTAGGCAGCAATTCCTTTGTCACACAGGGCCATGTAGGTTTATTGTCTGCCCTAATAATAAAAAGTTTCACTTGAAAAATGCATTTTGTGTTTACTTGTGTTGTCTTTGAAACATTTAAGTGTGACCAAAATGTTAAAACAACAAGAAATCAGGAAGAGGGGAAAAAAACTTTTTCACACCAATATATGTGTCAATCCTAAAATCTGTTCACTTTTTAATTAGGGCATTGGTTTTATTGGAAAACAGGATTATATATGAGTTATGGCTATTTTAAAGGATCTGAATCTTGAGGATCCGAAATATTGGATTATATTTCTTTATAGCAAGGAAACCTGCACAGAGCAACTCATTTTACTCAATAAATAATGGTTGTCAATAATGATTCTTAAAAAGATAATTGGATCAGAATCAATTAAACTGGAACACTGCATCAATTTTATTTCTCTTGGTTGTGATATCTGAGTTTAAGTTGTTTTGGAAGACACTTACAATTTCATTTGACATGTGTAGAGCATATTTAAGTGATCAGCATCCTTTGAAAACATGTCCTGTGCATCCTCCTCCAACCCCCAAAAGACTGGAATAAGTTTTCTGAGATACTTCCTCCTTATAGTTGTTGTACAGACTCAGTTAAACAGCTAAATGTCATAGTGTATTTCTGTGATTTATTGCATTTAAAAACCTTTAGTTCGTTTTTTATTATGTTTTTTTTTATTATATTGTGAGGAAATCATAGCGTTCAGTAACACAAAGGTCCCTCAACTAGTGGTGTGTCTGCAGCAGAGCAGCTTGTGTGACGTGTGAGGCCTGGTGCTGAACAGCGTGCCTGAGGACAGCTGCCTTACTAGAGTACACCATGTAACCGTGGGCGGTAGTTATGATCTGCAACACGTCTCATTGAACGCATGGAACACAAAGTTCTTTCTTTGTTTATGCTGAGGATTTGCCTTAAGGACGGCCCCGCAGCGAGACAGCACATGTCTAAGCTGAAAAATGCATAACCAGAGAACTAAATATTTTTGCTACAATGTCTCAGAAATTTTATTTGCACAACAAACGTAAGCCAAGTTCCAAGGAGTATGATTATTTAAATCTGCAGTCAACACTAGGAAACCAGTGGGTGTTGCAATGCTGCAGCACAATGTCAGCCTAAAGGAAAGCATCCAATCCACATCTAATCTAATCAATCAAGCACACATGTGGAAATTAAATAAACTGAAATAAAACTACACGTTGCAGATTCTTCAAAACCTGTTTCCTTAGTACGAATTCATTTTAACTATGTATATAATGGATGTTAACTTACTGTTTGGAGATCTATCTAACTAAAAGTGTATGAAAAATTGATACTCCACTCTCACCAGATTTGTTTAACCTCAACCTAAAACTACTACAAGGATGGAACAAACTTTGCTTTAACCACTTTAAGATGTAATTGTTACAGCGCTTACAGTACTCATGCTCACATAACAGTTACCACATTAAAACCATTTCAATTCAATACAGTTTATTTCTATAGCGCTGATTCACAACAGATGTCATCTCAAGGCACTTTACAAGAAAAGTCATTTCAATGCAATCATACAAACATTCCAATTAGTTTAAAGTTTTAGTTAGTTTTCTGTTTAAGGAATCCCAGCAGATTGTATCGAGTCATTGACTTGATGTTGCGTCCCGTATACGGGTGAGGTGATGGAGCCATCTTCCAAAAGGCTACAAGTCCAGGAAGTTAACTATGTTTACATATTGGTCGAAGAGAGATTCCTTTGTTAATGAGATGAGTCACATTTTATAGTTATGTAACTGGAGATACAGCCAGACAGTCCACATTTTCTCTGTCTGTTTATGTTCTCTGTTCAGTCTGCTAGAGTCAGGCTGTCACAGAGCCAACCCTGAGAAAAACATCAACACCAGAGAGAAGATCATCTTAGATTCCCCAGTTCAAATCAAATCAAATCAAACTTTATTTATAAAGCGCTTTTCAAACCAAAACAAATCTTCTCAAAGTGCTTTACAGATTAAAAATGACCCACAACCCCCCCTTCCCAAAAACCCAAAAGTAAAAAACATCACCACAGCTAAACCCCCCCAATGCATAAAAGCAACAATAAACAGCAGCACATTAACAAAAGCAGAACGGGCTGAGTACAGATGAGCCAGGAAACGTCATCATGGGACCCATCTACGTCGGCAGCAGCAGGTCAACAGCAGCAGCCAAGGCACTGACCCAGGGAGCCCAGAAGAGGGAGGGCTGGTACCCCCACCTCCACCCAAGCACCACCTGGAGAGCACCAAGGCAGCCACAGCCGACCACCGCCCCTGAGGCAGAGGGCTCCCACAGAGGAAACACTGGAAGGAAGACTAAAATGAGTTAAAATATTAAAATTAAAACAATTATAAGATATGATCAAATAAAAACAGTTATAACGCACCTCAACACAATCAAATGTAGTAAATTAGTGTTTAAGGAATAACTGTACCGCAATAAATCCCTTGCCACCTCGTTTAAAATAGAAGACACAGCCTTTTTAGAGGAAGACACTTTCAGTAGAACTCAGAGAGGGCATATGTGGGAGGAGGGGCTTATCAGCAATAACAGAAGCAGAAGCATTTCTGCTCCGTGTCTCTCACATGACAAGAACAGGAGCCAATCAAGTCTCAGAGTAGAGTTAGGTTTTTTTCTTCTGTTTTTCTGACTAAAGGCATAGCATTTATGTGGGGATAATCTATGGTTACTGAAGTTATGATATGTTAATCTGTCCTATTTCTAATTTGTTAACGATCTGATCAACCTGACTGTTCCATTCCAACTTATTTTAAGAAGAACACATGAGCATGAACTTTATTCAGTATTCCAGATTCCTTTCAATAATTTCTGGTTAAATATAATCAGATTTAGGATTATTAGCTAGTGGTGGGCCGTCAGGTCCAGCAAAGCCTTCTCTGCTGGCCTAAACACACTCAGAGAAGTACATGTTTTTTTTGTGAATATTTTTAAATAAAATCATTGTCCCTGGTCCGTTCGCTTTATGTCATTATATTCACTTGGTTCCCTGCTTCCAGTATTATACATTATGGTAGAGTTTTTGTCCAATCATATTTGAGCTAGCTTGTGTTATCAGGTTGTATGAAATCTGCCTGAGGCCTTCAGAATCACCAGAGCAGGCCTGTGTGCTGTGAGTGGATAGACGGACACAGACATGCAAGTCTGTGACACTCGTAAGAACCTGAAAGGCGGCAGTTTGCTAAAATCCTGCAGATTTGTTAGCTACTGCTGTGTATGGCTGAAGGAGGAGAAGGGATAGATGTGGTTGCAGATACACCTGCCACGCCCTTTTCAAGACTGACCTTTCAAGAAACACGACAGGACATGGCTTTCAGCATTAGCATCTGTGTCCACTGAAGAAGACTTAGTGTACACCTGAAGATAAGCTGTACAACAGACTTATTGAGGCAAGGCAAGGTAAGTCCATTTTATCTGTGTAGCACACTTTCAACAAGGTAATTCAAGGTGCTTTACATGATTAGGGGATAAAATAAAATCCCCAATAAAGCATCTGAGAAGGCAGGATTTTATCTTCAAATAAGCAGGCGATGTGGTGAGGGAAAGCATTTTATTTCTATTTTAAATATGTTTTGGTTTTATTTCGTTAGTACTCAATCAATGGTGACAGAAAGGTAAAAATGCCACAAATGAAAAAATAAACAGCAATTTATCATGAAAACGTGGAGCGTGCAGTAGTGCCAACGGGCTTAATTGATTTGCTTTCACATTTTTTCCAAAACAAATGCAAATACTGTTTGCTTTACTTTTTTTATTTTCATTGAATTGTTGGTTTCGTTATGGTTCAACTTTATGAACTAATATTTTAAAATCAGCTTTTATTTTTTAGATTTGACAGTATCCGTTATCTGAGGCCCTGTCTACACAGAGATGAAACCGGGTGTAGCAGCAAAGATATTTCATCTAGTACTGTAGGTGTCTCATACACAAGGAGCCGGTGTTGCGTTTCAGGAAACCATAAAGGATCATGTTAGAAACCGGCTCTCCCAACGCCACCTCAGTTGTCTCTGTGTAGAGCAGCCCTTAGTTTCTTTATCTTAATTGTGAATGTGAGCTTATTGATTTTAAATGATCCAGAAACGAAGTGTCGCTTGACCAGCCTATATTAAAGCTGCAGTCCAAAGAATATATTTATATATCAAAGTTTTATAAATCTTTAAAATGATAGTGGGGTTCAATACTATGGTAAAAGGCTAGTGCTCCACAACACTTGTTATTTTTCTTAATCCAACCTTCCTCCAGCAGACCCCAATGCATTTCACACTGAGTGCCAAATGTTTTTAGCCAATAGAATTCGAGTTTCTGCATTGTCGGCTGTCAATCAACATGTGAACATGATTACATGTAAGATGATTTGAAGTGAACTGCATGTTTGCACAGCTATTTGAGTATTTTTAAATGTACATTTCATCAGGTCTATTGTATACTTCATTAGGTGTACTTAAAAACATTGGCTTTGAACAACATTACTGCTCAGAAACAGACTTCAACAGTCAGTGGGACATTTAAAGGCAGTTTTTGGTTCCTGGGTTTAGGTGCTTGTGCTTCAGTCTGATGTGGATGTGAACGTCCGAAGTTACAATAAAACAGCTTCGTACCAGAGCTAACCTTGATCACATGACTACTCTTGCTGAATAAGCACAATGAATTTCCTGTGATGAAGTACACCCTACGCTGCTGGAACAAACAGATCGAGGGTTAGCAAATCGAGGTCTGGAGGACGCAACTTGCATATCTGTGTGTGTGTGTGGGGGGGGGGGGGGGTTTCGATGCAGCTGGCAAATCCACTACTGCTTCAACCAATAAGAAGGTCTGTGCACTACTATCTGAGCCAATCAGTAAAAACCCTGGAAGTGAGTCACAAAGGGAAGTACCCAATGAACTTTAACACACATTTAGCTCAGATCTTCGAGACTCAACAGGTACTAACAAATACCATGAAGTTTATTCTTAGTATATAGCTCATCCATGGTACCATGGTACACAGTGCCCTAAAAGACAAGCCAGTTTTTACCATCACAATTAATAGTGAGCCAAAATCCCTGTAAAACCCAGTTACTTTAAAATGTTGTAAGCCATTATGAAAATGGTTTCATCTCTCCAGTGTGAAAAAAAAAATCCTATTAACTAGTTCTAGTGTTAATTGTTCACAAAGGTTACATAAAATACAGTAAAGCAGTATAAAATTTGCCCTAATTTGGATCCTCTCAGGAATTCTGGTATGCATTAAAAACATTAAGGGCCTGAGGGAACCTTTGGGCGGACTTCCTGCAAGGACAAAGAGAAGGAAACACCAGTCTGAAGGCTCAGCTTTCACATTCTACACTACAGCTTCTAGTTCTATTATCCATCAAGATGATTATAATGAGTTTGTCTTTCTGGTTGTTCAGAGAATTATCTTTCCTGTGTTCTTTATTCTACACATTCTTTCTTCCCACATGTTTATCCTAAAGTATTTTAATGTTTTAAAACCATAACGCCTGAATACGAGTACAGAAATGTGTAGCCGAATTTTTGTTATATATTGTTTAAACTCCTCTCCCTGGGCTGCCACCTTATCGTGGTGGAGGGGTTTGAGTGTCCCAATGATCCTAGGAGCTATGTTGTCAGGGGCTTTTTGCTCCTGGTAGGGTCACCCATGGCAATTTGGTTCTAGGTGAGGGATCAGACAAAGTGCAGTCCAAAAGACCCCTATGATGAGTAAAACAATTGGAATCAGTGTTCCCTCGCCCGGACGCGGGTCACCGGGGCCCCCTCTGGAGCCAGGCCTGGAGGCGGGGCAAGTTGGTGAGCGCCTGGTGGCCGGGCCTTACCCATGGGGCCCGTCGGGCTTAGCCCGAAGAGGTAACATGGGTCCCCCTTTCCATGAGCTCACCACCTGTGGGAGGGGCAATAGGGGTCGGATTCTGTGTAGGATGAGCGGCGGCCGAAGGCGGGGACCTTGGCGGTCCGATCCTCGTCTGCAGAAGCTGGCTCTTGGGACGTGGAACGTCACCTCTCTGGTGGGGAAGGAGCTGGAGCTGGTGTGCGAGGTTGAGAGGTTTCGACTGGACATCGTCAGACTCACCTCGACGCACGGCTCTGGCTCTGGAACCCGTCTCCTCGAGAGGGGTTGGAGTCTCTTCCACTCTGGAGTTGCCCCTGCAGAGAGGCGCCGAGCTGGGGTGGGCATACTTGTTGCCCCCCATCTCGGCGCCTGTACGTTGGGGTTTACCCCGGTGAACAAAAGGGTAGCTTTCCTCCGCCTACGGGTGGGGGAACGGGTCCTGATTGTTGTATGTGCTTAGACACCAAACAGCAGATCAGATTACCCACCCTTCTTGGAGTCTTTGGATGGGGTGCTGGAGAGTGCTCCTCCCAGGGACTCCCTTGTTCTGTTGGGGGACTTCAACTCTCACGTGGGCAATGACAGTGAGACCTGGAGGGGAGTGGTTGGGCGGAATGGCCCCCCCGATCTGAACACGAGTGGTGTCTTGTTATTGGACTTCTGTGCTCGTCATGGATTGTCCATAACAAACACCATGTTCAAGCATAAAGGTGTCCATATGTGCACTTGGCACCAGGACACCCTAGGCCGCAGCTCAATGATCGACTTGGTTGTCGTCTCATCTGATCTGCGGCCGCATGTTTTGGACACTCGGGTGAAGAGAGGGGCTGAGCTGTCCACTGACCACTACCTGGTGGTGAGTCGGCTCCGGTGATGGGGGAGGACGCCGGACAGACCTGGAAGGCCCAAATGTGTTGTGAGAGTCTGCTGGGAACATCTGGCAGAGTCTCCTGTCAGAAGGAGCTTTAACTCACACCTCGGGCAGAACTTTGAACACGTCCCGGGGGAGGCGGGGGACATTGAGTCCGAGTGGACCATGTTCCGGGCCTCCATTGTCGACAAGGCTGACCGAAGCTGTGGCCGCCAAATGGTTGGTGCCTGTCGCGGCGGCAACCCCCGAACCCGCTGGTGGACACCGGCGGTAAGGGATGCTGTCAGGCTGAAGAAGGAGTCCTATCGGGTCTTTTTGGCTTGTGGGACCCCTGAAGCAGCTGATAGGTACCGGCAGGCCAAGCGGGATGCGGCTCGGATGGTCGCTGAGGCAAAAAACTCAGACGTGGGAGGAGTTTGGAGAGGGCATGGAAAACAACTTCCGTACGGCTTCGAAGCGATTCTGGACCACCATCCGGCGTCTCGGCACGCCTTCCAATCTGGAAGCAGGGTTTGGGAACTTTGGGTCGGGCTCTCCAATCTCTGGTGCTGAAGTCACCGAGGTCGTTAAAAAGCTCCTCGGTGGCAAGGCTCCGGGGGTGGATGAGATTCGACCGGAGTTCCTCAAGGCTCTAGATGTTGTGGGGCTGTGTTGGTTAACGCGGCACTGCAATATTGCGTGGACATTGGGGGCAGTTCCCTTGGATTGGCAGACTGGGGTGGTGGTCCCCCTGTTTAAAAAGGGGGACCACAGAGTGTGTTCCAACTACAGGGGGATCACACTTCTGAGCCTCCCTGGTAAGGTCTATTCAGGGGTTCTGGAGAGGAGGGTCCGACGGATAGTCAAACCTCAGATCCAGGAGGAACAATGCGGTTTTCGTCCTGGCCATGGAACACTGGACCAGCTCTACACCCTCAGCAGGGTCCTGGAGGGTGCGTGGGAGTTTGCCCAAACCCCTTGATACGGGCTGTTAGGTCCCTGTACAACCGGCGCCAGAGTTTGTTTCGCATTGCCGGCAGTAAGTCGGGCTTGTTTCCGGTGAGAGTTGGACTCCACCAAGTTTTCCATTTGTCACCGATCCTGTTCCTAACTTTTATGGACAGGATTTCAAGGCGCAGCCAAGGTGTTGAGGGGATCCGTTTTGGTGGCCCAGGATCGGGTCTCTGCTTTTTGCAGATGACGTGGTCGTGTTGGCTTCATCGGAAAGTGATCTACAGCTTTCGCTGGGGCGGTTCGCAGCCGAGTGTGAAGCAGCTGGGATGAGAATCAGCACCTCCAAATCCGAGGCCATGGTCTTGAGCCGGAAAAGGGTGGGGTGCCTTCTCTGGGTCGGGGATGAGGTCCTTCCCCAAGTGGAGGAGTTTAAGTATCTGTGGGTCTTGTCCACGAATGAGGGAAAAATGGAGCGGGAGATTGATAGACAGATTGATAGGACATCTGCAGTTATGCGGGCGTTTTACTGGTCTGTCGTGGTGAAGAGAGAGCTGAGCCGAAAGGCGAAGCTCTCGATTTACCGGTCGATCTACGTTCCTACCCTCATCTATCGTCACGAACTCTGAGTGGTGACCGAAAGAACAAGATCACGGATACAAGCGGCTGAAATGAGTTTCCTTCGTAGAATGTCTGGGCTCTCCCTTAGAGATAGGGTGAGAAGCTCAGTCATCCGGAGGGGGCTCAGAGTAGAGCCGCTGCTTCTCCACATCGAGAGGAGTCAGTTGAGGTGGCTCGGGCATCTGGTCAGGATGCCTCCTGGACGCCTCCCTGGTGAGGTGTTTAGGGCACGTCCCACCGGGAGGAGGCCCACGGGAAGACCCAGGACACGTTGGAGGGACTATGTTTCTCGGCTGGCCTGGGAACGCCTTGCGATTCCTCCCGAGGAGCTGGAACAAGTGGCTGGGGAGAGGGAAGAAAATGGATGGATGGATGGATGGATGGATATTGTTTAAACTGTTGTAAATTTATAGATCCTAACTGAAGCCATTACGCATAAAGTTCTTAACTGTTTCTTGATGTTGAACCACGTGAAATAAGACCCAAAGGTCACAACCTTTTCGGTTTCCTTATCAGGCTCCTCATTCGCTGCCACTGCCAGGTAACTGCATATCTTGTTCAGGGTCATTGAATACTTAAATGACCCTCAATCACAGCATTCAACAAGCAAGAGGCTAAGTCCACTCTGAAGGCAATAAAAGATACAAATCCAAACATACATGCCTAACACACTTAAAGGAGATTTACTGTAGAAAATGATCTTAACTTCCATCTTTTAAAAGTGTTGGACAAATTAGGAGTATCCAGAGAAACCACATGTATGCATAAGGAGAACAAGCAAAATCCACACAGTAAAGGTTCCATCCAGCGTTGGTTGATAACTTAAATCCAAATTCTTCACTTTGCAATAAGGTTGTACAATGATATAACATCAGGGGTCATTGTACATGTTTCACAGCAATGCATCCATCCAATATCTATATTGTCTATCCTCCAGCAATCATTGGGCGAGAGGCGGGGTCCACCCTGGACAGGTCCCCAGTCCATCGCAGGGCAACATAGAGACATACAGGACAAACAACCATGCACACACACTCATACCTAAGGGCAATTTAGAGGAAGCAACTCACCTAACAGTCATGTTTTTGGACTGTGGAAGGAAGCCAGTCTATCCAGAGGAAACCCTTGCATGCACAGGGAGAACATGCAAACTCCATGGAGAAAGAGCAGGATCCAGAACATTCTTGCTGCAAGGCAGCAGTGCTATCAACAGGTAGCCACAAGTCAGAATTCAGTGTATTCTGCTGGTTTCCTTACAACAAAACCTAAGGAAAGGAAAGTATTTGGAGGGGGAAGAATGCTGAGTTGGATCCAAAGACCACCATACCCACTGTGAAGCATGGGGGTGGAAACATTATGCCTTAGGGCTCTGATTGTGTGGAACAATTAGATCTCTGATGGATGATGGAGCTTGATTATTAAGGGCTTTATATGTAAGAAGGAGGATCTTAGATTCTATTCTGGATTTAACAGGGAGCCAATGAAGGGAAGCTAAAACAGGAGAAATGTGATCTCTCTTTTTAATATTCATCAGAACTCTTGCTGCCGCATTTTGGATCAACTGAAGGCTTTTAATGGCATTTTGTGGACTACCTGATAGTAAAGAATTACAGTAGTCCAGCCTTGAGGTAACAAATGCATGGACTAGTTTCTCAGCATCACTCCTGGACAGGATGTTTCTAATTTTAGCAATATTCCGGAGGTGAAAGAAAGAAGTCCTAGAAACCTGTTTATTATGGGATTTAAATGTCAAGTCTTGGTCAAAAATAACGCAGAGGTTCTTTACGTTATTACTAGGGGCCAATTTAATACCATCCAGATGAAGTGATTGACTAATCAGTTTCTTTTTAAGAACTTTTGGTCCAAAGACGGCAACTTCTGTTTTGTCAGAATTTAAGAGCAGAAAGTTTAGAGTCATAGAATTAGTGAAAAGAATTGGTCCAAGCACAGAACCCTGTGGAACTCCACAAGTAACCCTTGAGTGTGAAGAAGATTTATCATTTAGATGAACAAACTGGAATCTGTCAGACAAATCAGATTTAAACCAGCCTAGTGCTGTTCCTTTGATCCCTGCAACATGTTCAAGCCTTTCTAGGAGAATTATATGATCGACCACTGAGATCTAAAAAAAACCCAGAACAGACACTAGTCCATAATCTGAGGCCATGAGAATATCATTAGTAACCTTCACCAGTGCTGTTTCAGTGCTATGATGAGCTCTAAAACCTGACTGAAACTCTTCAAACAGCTTGTTACTGTTTAGATGCTCACAGACTTGATTAGCAACAATTTTCTCAAGGACTTTGGATAAGAAAGGAAGGTTAGATATAGGTCTGTAATTCACTAAGTCATCTTGATCAAGGGAAGGTTTCTTGAGTAAAGGTTTAATTACAGCTATTTTAAATTCTTGTGGTACGTATCCGTTTACTAAGGATAGATTCATCATATCCAAAATGGGGCCAGGAACCAAATGGAACACTTCCTTAAATAATTTGGTTGGGATTGGGTCCAACATACAAGTTGAAGGTTTAGATGAGGCTAATATTTTTGATCATTCTGAAGGCTCAACTGAATCAAAACCGCCCAAGCACAAATGAGGTTCTACAGTTCTTGCTGATGCTGCCTCATTTACTGAGAGAGTAGTAATCATCTTTGGGAGGATGCCAATGATTTTATTTATAATAGAATTAATTTAATTAATGAAGAATCCAATAAAGACAATATTTACGTAGAAATGTCCATTGTCTCATCTGCCAAAATAGAAAAATATTCATTTTCTTTAACCTTCTTGGAGTGTTTTGATGTGAATACTCTTCACTAGATTTGATTCCACAAAATATCTATAGGCAAGGCAATAATCTGTTTCTTTTAAGACCGAATCTTCCAGCCATGGTTAAGTTTCATACTGGAAGCTACTTTTTGCTGTTCTATGAAGTGTTTTGGGGAATGTCTTTAAACTGGGCTGCACTGTTGCATCATCTCTACATATCTGTTTATCTAAAAAAAATACATAGTGAAAATTAAAATGATCTTATATAGCGTGTATCGTTGTGTTTCTATAATCGATTTGGTTCATATTACATTTATTTAAATGATTGGTAACATAAGCAGACAACATTTGTAAAGTCGAACCCATCTAGCTTCATAACACACCTGTAGACTTTTACTGAAACTCTGTTATTTAATTGCAACATCTAATGTCTCTGAATAGGAATTTGTACAGTAAAAAATAGCAAGTGGTTCAGCGGGATGATAAGGTGGACTCTGAGCCTTCCTCTTCTTTTTTTCTTCAGCATTTTCTGCACTGTCTTCTTTCTCTCTGACTCAGAAAACTTCTCATCTTCATCCTTAATGCTTACAGAATTTTCTTCATCAATTTGTTGATGTTCACCTGTTACTCTTTTATTTGCCTTCTTCACCTCTGACTCTCACGAGCTCTCTATCAGTCTTCCTTCCTTAATTCTGGTCTTGTCTTCTTTCTTCTCGTCCCTCTTTTTTTAACCAAAAAGTGGAAATGTCTCCACTTTTATATTCTTTTCACTGTTGTCAGCTATTTGCAAGCATCAAGATAAAAAATGGCATCTTTATTGCCACATGAAGCCTAAAGCAATATGAAACAAGAAATATTTTTCACAAGTCACACAAGCAGACATATTTAGACTTTTTATTCTGACTGTAGCCTTATTTCCCCAGTCTGAGAATGAGGATGGTTTAATTTTGCTGCCTTGTTACTGTGATAATGATCTTATAGAGCCGTTGGTGAAACTTTAACCTCTGGAACAGCAAGTCTTAAAAAATGTTTGATAACTAATCTCTTCATAAACTGTTCCCGTGTTTATTGTAAGCAAAACTAACAAGCAAAATAAACGAATATATCTACAAATCACACGAGTGAGTTACTGTCGTCAAGTGATTAATGGATGTATTAAACTGTGATCGTCTGTCACCTTCAGCATTTCATTCATAACAAACTTTATTGAGCTTGAACTTATTAGCATTATGTGGAGAAAGTAGGACTGAGTGGCTTCTCTCTACCAGGTTGCATACAGTCTGCCTCATAAATGTACTTGTGACACCGCAGGAGCGGAGAGGGGGGCAGTGTTTGATACAGAGCCGTAACTAAGCTTTTCAGGGAACTGTGATTATATTTACAATTATATATTTTTGCTTAATTCATATTAAATTTAAAGGCTGTTTGGGCTTTTGGACAAAAAGCAATAGTTTAGTTTTTATAAGTATACTTTCAAAGACAAATTTCAAGACATAATGGGGGGGGGGGGCAAGGGAGATGCCATCCCCCTTGCCCCCCTGTAGATCCGCCCCTGGTACCAGCTTTGTGTTGTTGTTTTCATTCCTGCATTGGGAAGTAGCAGACGTCAGACGGTCGTTACAGACTGGCTCAGAGATAAACACTTGACCTATCAGCTGCTCTCAGCTATTAGTTAACGTCAGGAACATACAGCCGTTTGACAGCGTGCCATGCTGCTACAGTTGATTCAACAAATGAGCTTTAAAGCTCAGATTGTCTGTGGACAATTTAAAGCTAATAACTAATAAACAAAGGACAGTAGACACTTTGTTATACATGGGATTTGGAAGGATGCCATCACTCCTCTTTTACCAGGAATAGAACAAGTGCATACTTTCTTGAGCTGCCATTTTGGTCTGACACCCTCAATTAGGCTCTAATACTTCATAAATGTGTTTTAAGGCATGTAAAAAATTATTATTCAGCTTGTAACTCCCAGAACTTTTAGAAACTGGAGCACAATTTGAATCTGAATCTGTGTCTATTCCACACATGGTCAAAATGATACGTTAGAACAGTATATATATCAAACTCAAATATCTTTGGACAAGTCGTAGCCTACCCACATACATACATTGTACTTCTGATGTGGGGTTTGACTGAAACAAACTATTTATCAATGGGCGACTGTGGCTCAGGAGGTAAAGTAGATGCATGCAGGTTCAATTCCAGCTTCTTCCTATCACATGTCAATGTGCCTCTGGACAAGGAGATTAACCCCTAGTTGCCTACCGATCTCTGTGTATGAATGAATGGGGCTCCAGTGTAAAGTGCTTAGAGTGGTCAGTAGAACTACAAAGGTTCTCTATAAGTCTAGTCTGTTTACCATCCAGAGGTATAAATCAGCTCCAGAAAATCCCAACTACCATGCAAACATGTCTTTTTAAAAGGTTGTACTGGCCTGTATTCATTAGTAGTTTCACAGGAAGAAGGGACAGGCCAGACGGGGAGGACATGCAGCCAGGGGTCACTGTAGCCCCTGTATATGCTCCACCTGCTCTACCACTGATCCCCCTGCTGCCTCCGTATACATGGATTTATTTTTACAGTTTTTATGCTGTGAGATGAAAACATGCCTAATGCCTGGTGTTAGAAAGGTTTTCTCCTTTTACAGTGATGTCGTTTTAACCGTTTAATTCAACAGTGGCCCAACCCTGT